>OY748291.1:21001346-21180206 GCA_963556515.1 Nudaria mundana | reverse complement strand
CTCACCTCTGGGACGGCTCCGCGAAGTATTTGCTGGACGCTCTCGACGCTATGCAGCGACGTGCTTGTCGCATTATAGACTGTCCGGAGGTAACGGGAAGCTTTGAGCCGCTAGCTCAACGCCGAACAATCGCTTCCTTGGCCGCGTTCTACCGTATTTACCACGGTGAGTGTTCTGAAGAGCTCTTCAACCTGATCCCACCCTCTCCCTTCCGATCCCGAAGAACGCGTGCCGGGCAGAGATGTCAGTCTCATACCGTGGAAACCGTCTTCGCGAGAACCGAACGTTTTAAACGTTCGTTTCTCTGCCAAACGATAGTGGCCTGGAACGCCCTGTCTATGCACATGTTTCCTCCCACATATAGCCCTGGGTTCTTTAAGCGGAGCGTGAAGAGGCACATCAGTATGTCGTCAAGTTGAGGGCCACTCTCTATAGTTTTGTGCGCTGTGAGAGTGGCCCACAATCGCTAGACGTCGTCACGACTTACCACCAGGCGGGCGGCGTCAATTTGGCGAAACAAATATTAAAATAAAAAAAAAATCATGATGGTAGTCAATGTCATGAACTTTGAAGGAAACTATAACGGATGGTTTAGAGTTCGGGAGTTATAGAGGTTTTTATGGGTAATTACGGAACCCTATCTTATGCGTGTGGCCGGTTTTTGTAGTATTTTTTTATATATTGCCAACAGAAATACATTATAGCTTGAAAATTTCAACTTTCTGACTATCACGGTTCATGAGATACAGCCTGGTGACAGACGGACGGACAGCGGAGTTTTGGTAATAGGGTTACGGTTTTACCCTTTGGACGGAACCCTAAAAAGGGATGCTTACATTACTATGGCACTAGAGTGATTTTACCTTATTTTGTTGGTTGAATCAGTACCTGGAGTAGTCGAAATAAACCCTTTGACTTTGAGCATGTGACACAATTTTCAATCCATATAGGTACCTACGTAAATAAACTTTAAATATTATAGGTACTGTACAACGTCATATTCAATAGTTCTACAATGATAAGTTTACTAGAAAGTGAGTAAGCGTCAAACCTTTCCAAAAATATATTAGTTATTCACGAAGGCTCTACGATAGTCGAATATTTTATGCACGAACTGAACCGTTGTCATCTCAACTGAATACTAATGTTATTGCAAATTTCCTGATCAATGAATTGTTATTATTAATGACACTACGACTCTATTGTGGGGATAATCTAGAACGTAGTTTTAAGTGTAGAACCTAGTATTTACGAGGAAGGATAACGGAAAATGCGTTTGTTTGGACTAGCATAGATACGAGTACCTATGTAGGTAGGTACATACTACAACTATTGCGTGAACTGTCTTGGTACGACCTGTGGCTACCTAGTTCATGGTATTCTTTTGGTTAATGAGTAGCTTAGGTAGTATAATATTACACTTTACGTTTACCTTTATAGATTCAAGGCTCAGACTAAAAGAATAACATAGACGGAACGAATAGAACTAGCGAGTGAAGCCGCCAAAAGGGATACTATATAGCAATGGGATACCATTTCGCTCGCACTCCTTTGTGAGCAGCAAGTGTGTACGCACGTGCGATCACGGTTGAACAAAATATTATAAATATGCCGTATTGTGTGGTGAAAAGGTGTAAAAACACTTCAATTATTCATAGAAAGAATGCTGGATTATCGTTTATAAGTAATTAACTATTACTTATTAGATTTCATAACATTTTTCTAAATATTTTAGTTGCACAAACTAGGAACACAAAACCTCCGCCATATCATACAGAGTTGCCATAATTTTTTCATCATTTCCACAAAATATTTAGCAGTATTTATGGGAATTTATAAAGTACTGAGTAAAAAAAATCAGTGTCATCAATGTTGACAACCTCGATGTTTCTAATCATCATCATCATCATTCGTGCGTTAGTCCCGAACTCCCGATCACATCTGTGTCCGGGATCTACTTAATACGTGGCTTGGTTATTTCGGCAATCTTGGAATTGACCGCTGTCTGACCTCCCAGCCATCCTATATATTTATGTTACTGTGTCAGTAGTTTAATTTCAGTCTAACACTACAAAGGCCTCAGTCTTAACCTAACGACTATTGATATCTACTTCATGTATAGTCAACGACAAAAGTAGCTTAACCAATAATTCTTATCTGTTGATCACTAATAGCTGTTAAACCGATCATAAACAAAACACGAAATATATTAACTTTGTCCTTGGGGATTCTAAAATTACTTTTACATTGCTGTGGCACATGCATTGGGATGTAAAAAAGAATAATAAATATTTTTGTGCTAATCAACTTTTGTTGTTGACTGTACTTTGTACTTACACTGGAATGAAGCTTTGTTCATTCATCTTAAAAAGGATTATTTTAATTATGAGATTTTTTTTGAAAGCTAGTAATTAAAGTGTGTTTACTCAGTGTTTATCACGTTTTTATTTATTTTAACACTTCCCCATTTTAGGCACTTATCATAATAATCATTTGTGTAAATGACAAAATAATTGCAGATAACATTTACTATAACAAATATAAATTTTCCATATGTTTACTATATAGAGATTTTTAGGAGATTTTTTCATTTGCTGGCAACATTACGCACACGCCGTTAGTGGTATCGGTACACGGAAATCGGAGTCACACGCACACATTGAAAGTGTCATTTGGCTTCACGTGTTTATTCTACATGTTCCGTCTATGTTATTCTTTTAGTCTGAGATTCAAGGATACAAAATGTTTATTTATTTAGAACGCAAATACACTTATCAAAGTTATTAGAAGTGGTTCTACATTTACTGCCAGATTCGCATAGCATCAGGCAAACCTAGAAACCTGTAATTAAGAATCTGGCAAGAAATCTTATAGCCATTCCTTTTTAATGGCCAACAATAATTTATTTCTAGCTTTCTAGTTCCTAATTTATTTAATTATTTGCTTTTTTTTTATTTGACAATTCACACAACGCCGTCTAGTCTCAAACTAAGCAGAGCTTGTGATATGAGTACTAGATAAACAGATAAATAGTTATACTTAAATACATTTTTTTTTTGTAAATACATAGGAAACATCCAGACTTCGTTACAAACGTTTCTGTCTTCTGAACCCGAGACACCGGAAGAAAGCGGATGCATTACCGACCACGCCACCGAAGCAGTCAAAACATTCCCGGGATAAAAAGTATTATGTTACTCGTTAACTTGTTAACTTGGAATTACAAACAGCCACTTCTTTTTTTAATATATAAATCTAAACGGGTTGTATGGTCCAAACTCGTGGCTCAATACTGAAACTAGATAAATTTGTGTGTAGCTCACTCTGATAAATTTAAAAAAATTGGCGCAGGAGAGTACCTAACTTCTAATAAGTAGATAGATAGGTACTCACCTAATTATTACATAGCTACTTAACTAAACCCTAGTCTCAAACACACTACAAGAATCACACTGAAGTTTTTTACCATTTGTGACGTCGTAAAGCGTTTTGTAAGGTACCAAATTCGTAAAATTAGACAGTTCGAATGAGGTAGTGTTCTCCTAACTCAGCCCGGATGCAGAGGAACGTGTCCAGAAGCGGATAGTATCGATTTCTATTCCAGTAGCATTACCATTTTGATTTGTAACCTGCACTAATGAGCATTTATTATTTCCTGCCAAAAACTATTGGCGCCATTACCTAATAGTATTATGATAATACATTAGGAATACTTGCCCGTGAGATGAAAAATAGGTAGACAGTTACTTATTTACTAATTCAATAATGGGTCATCCGATTTCACTCAATTACTGAGTCTCTTTTGCAACTTGTAAACCAAATAAGAAGTTACTAAGTAGCTTGTATTATGATTCGATATTTTAAATACAAACAAAGAAATACACGAAATGTGGGTGTAACGTATACCTCTGCCTAGCCCTTCAGGGATAAAGACGTTATGTTACTTAGATGACCAATAGTTTATCAACTTTTCATTTGCAAGACTATCATGTAGAGTAAGTTTAGCAGATCCGCAGAGCACAGCTAACTGTAGTTTCCCTGGACAAATTATACATCAAAAACCTTTTTCAAGAACTACTCTATCCATTGGTGAAAACCGCATCAAAATTGGTTGCGTACTCTATATACGTATCGGTGGGGGCGTGTATGTTCCTAAGGGTACCTAACAAATTGACAATTAAGTATGAATTGCTTCTGCATTTACTCTAGAAATAATCGCAGTGTCGACTGGTGCCGAGGTCTAGGATTCGATCTCTAGGGTTCAACAAAACTTACTACTTACCAATAGTAGGATCTACCTAACGGATGTGTTGATAGAATAGAACCTACATTCTAGAACTAATATTATTATAGTCATTACGATTTTACGTCAGCGAGCAGTAAGACAACCCTTACAGCATAACTCACGTAAGTATTCTACTTATTATGTATTCTTTCGATCACACAAAAACGTGTGCCACACGACTGTGAAGTCGTAGCTACGATATGAATAACGCACTTCGGTTGCGTGCGCCCGGCACATTGTTTTTCGGCCGTTATTTTGCATGGCATTATGTAGGTACTGCACGCTCATGCCTTTTCTTTTTTAGGACTAAAAATTATGTATGCTGGTGTTTTTATACAATGAAGTTGAACTATAATATATATTTATGCGTCACGAATTAGTAAATAACATACGTCATTTTAATCTAGTCGTTTTAGCAACCCAGCCCTCTAGTTGTGTTTCAACATAATAGTAACGTTATACTGTAAGGTATACAAAATTTTTTTTTCATAAATTGACAACTGTCTAGAAAAATATGTAAAGCAAAATGTGAGTTCGATTTTTGCTGAGCGCATGGCTGGTGGCTTTTTAGGTTACCTCTGGCGCTCCGCAAAAATCGGGCTCCCAGATACTCACATACCGAACAACGTTTCTTGTCCTGCACCTGGAGCTAGTTAGGAATAACTAGTTCTTCTGTGCGGGACTATCAACTAATCAAGCATTACCTTGACATTGGCGAATCATCGATCATTATCGATGGAGCCACGTTTTTAAAAGAAGAAGAAGAAGAAGAAAGGAAAATGTCATTAAGTGTGATTTAGTTAAATAATTTTGATAATGGTTTGATTGTGTTTACTTGGATAAATAGTGTTCATTAACCATGAGGATCGTCGTCAAATGAAAATAATAATAATAATAATTAATAATAATTAATACTAGCAATGATTTGCTCGATACCCACTCGATTCTTTACTGTGGAGCTATTACCGCTTGTCGTGTTGCACGCGTTAAATTCCCTGAATTTAACCGTGCACCACGATCGGGTGGTGTGCCCGTATGGCAGGCAAGAATCGAGCGACGTATCGGCACATTTAGGACTCTCATTGCGAAGCTTATCTGTTTTAGCCGGGGAAATAGTCGTCCCCGGGTCATGCGTTTCGTGAGTCAGGCATTCGCTGGGACCGGTATTCGTCCCCAGCAATACTTAACCAATGTCACGGAACGTATTGACTTTCTGAAACAGAAAGTGTATGCATGGGCAAGCCGTATCCGTCGTTATAGAGAGCGTGTAAATAGATACTGGCAGAATCGCATCTTCCAAAGTGACCAAAGGAAGGTGTACCGAGAGTGGGAGGGAACTGGACAACGTTTGAGCGACGGACAACTGCCAGATGCTCACACCATGAATCAATTTTGGCGTGACATATGGTCGGTGCCCGTCGAACATGCGGAGGGCGACTGGATCCGTGTCGTCGAGCGTATTCACGCTCGACGACACGGATCCAGTCGCCCTCAGTATCATCGCCGCAGTATCATCGAACCCATGGAGTCTATTACCATAGACTCCGAAGATGTTAGTTGTGCAATTCGTAAGGCCCCGAACTGGAAAAGTCCTGGGCCGGATGGATTGCACAACTTTTGGATAAAGTGGGTTCAGAGCTCGCATGAACGCTTGGCAACACAGTATCAAGAAGCCCTCGAGTCTGGTTCCTTACCCGCTTTTATGACCACTGGCATCACCTTCCTGCTCCATAAATCAGGTAGTACCATGGAACCTAAAAACTATAGACCTATCACTTGCTTACCTACCATCTACAAGCTCCTTACATCCATTCTGAGAAGTAAATTAAATTCACACATAATGTCTAACAATATTTTAGATAACGCTCAGAATGGATGTAGGGCTGGGTCACGTGGTACTAAGGAGCTACTCCTTATTGACATGGCCATTAGCCAACAGGTCAAGCGGAGTAGGGGCGCCCTCTCTACTGCCTGGATTGACTACAAGAAGGCCTATGATTCGGTGCCTCATTCATGGCTGAGGAGGATTTTAGAGTTGTATAAAATTAATCCGACTCTTAAATCCTTCTTAGTCTCGTGTATGGGGCAGTGGACCACAGTCCTTCGTCAACCAGGTAGTGGTGGGTACGCCTCTGATTCGCATGACTTGATAAGGATTGAGCGTGGTATATTCCAGGGCGACAGTTTGAGTCCATTGTGGTTTTGTTTAGCACTGAATCCACTTAGCACATTGCTGAAGGATTCAGGGCTAGGCTATCGGTTTCGTAGAGGGGGTGAGGTTATTTCTCACCTGATTTATATGGATGACCTCAAACTATTCACACCGAAGCACCAAGATTTAGTGACATTATTAAAAACTACGGAAGTTTTTAGTAATGCCATTAAGATGGAGTTCGGTGTTGATAAGTGTGCGGTTATGCATGTACAGCGGGGGAAGGTTGTAAATTCACCGAAACTACAACTTTCTGAGATAATAACTCTCAGATCTCTCACCGAGACCGAAACATACAAATACCTAGGTATGTCAGAGTCATTGGGTATAGCGGTAGAGGATATTAAGAAATCGGTGAAAGAACGTTTTTTTGGCCGCCTGACAAAAGTTCTTAACAGTTCTTTGTCCGGTGGTAACAAAATGCGGGCTTTCAACGGTTGGGTGATACCTTTATTGTTGTACTCCTTTGGCATACTTAGGTGGACTCAAACGGAACTAGACGCCCTGGATAGGCGAATCCGTCAACAACTGACATTGCATCGAATGTTACACCCACGATCGTCTGTCATGAGACTGTACATTCCACGGAAGTGGGGGGGTCGAGGCTTTTTGAATGCCAAGAACCTCCACAACCGTGAAGTGTGCAGACTCAGGGATTACTTCCTACAGAATGGATGTGACATTCATTGCGATGTTGTGAAAGTTGACAAGGGCCTTACACCTCTTTCCTTGGCTAACGAGAACTGGCGTAAACCAAAGGTGTTAAGTACTGAAGACCGTAAGGACGTATGGAAGAGCAAGGAGCTACACGGGCGGTTCTACCGAGTCTTAACAGGACTCGATGTAGACCTGCTCGCATCGGTGAACTGGCTGCGTTTTGGGGACCTCTTTGGGGAAACTGAAGGTTTTGCCTGTGCAATTGCAGATGAGGTTATCAAGACGAACAACTATCGGAAATACATCATGAAGGACGGTACGGTCGACATTTGTCGAGCATGCCACCGTCCTGGTGAATCACTTCGCCATATTATTTCCGGTTGTTCGTATCTTGCTAACACCGAGTACTTGCATAGGCACAATCAAGTAGCCAGGATCATCCACCAGCAACTTGCTCTTCAATATGACCTTATTGAGTCTGAAGTACCCTACTATAAGTACACACCAGTGCCAGTTCTTGAGAATGGTCGTGCATTGCTCTACTGGGACCGATCAATCATCACGGACAGGACTATTGTTGCCAATAGGCCCGATATCGTGTTGGTTGATCGGACCCAGCGTCGGGCAGTGCTCGTCGATGTCGCCGTCCCGCATGACGAGAATCTTGTTAAGGCAGAGAAGGACAAACTTAGTAAGTACCTTGATCTGTCCTAGATAACCGCCATGTGGAACGTAGACTCGACGATCATTGTCCCGATGGTCGTTTCGGCAAACGGACTAATAGCTAAGAGTTTCGATCAACATCTCAAGAGACTCTCATTAGATTGTTGGATCAAGAGTCAGATTCAGAAGGCTGTTATCCTCGACACGTGCCGTATTGTTAGGAGGTTTCTCAGTCTGTAGCCTCCACCGCCGGTAGTTTGGGTCCTACTCCGCTACTGGTGGGACACTATTTTTTATATTTTTAAATGTATTTGTGTTTTTATAAATCTATTTAAAAATGTATAAAATAAGAATGTTATTGAATAAACGAAATAATAATAATAATAATAAAGCCTTTATTCCTCACAGTTGCATTACATTAGATATATAAATTAACTTAAAAACTACAAAATTATTAAAATTCAATAAAATAATTAAACCTAATAAAACATTAATTCATTTGCATTGTATAATAATAGTAAATAAAATAATCATTCAATTTCATTTCCTTCATGAATAGAATTAGATAAAATAAATAATTTTAAAAAATAATTAAAAAATTGTTAGGTAAAAATTCAACAAAACATTACTTCATTTATATTTCTTAGACACATATTACGTGCAATTAAAATTATCAAAAATGTTTCATTTTAATAAAAACAAACAATCATAAATCTAAGTAAAAAATTATTTGAATTGAATAATTGTAAAATAATCAGGACTAAATAAAATAATCATTAATTCACATTACATTATATATGTAAAAAATTATAAATAAATTTAATGATTGAATTAAGCAGTCCAAAATAATGAAAATTAATAAAACAGATTATGTAGCATCTCTTGCTTCACTGTGAGGTACCCATACTTGGGCATAGGCCTCCTCCAAACCTGTCCAATAGGCTCTATCCTGTGATTCACGGGTCCAGGTAATGCCAGCCATTTGTATGATGTCGTCGAGACACGACCACGGAAAAGGTACCCACCTTTTCCGTGGTCGGCCTCGATGTCTCGTCATGTCGCGAGGGTACCAATGTAGTACTTTCTCGCTCCATCTGTTATCTGTTGTCCTCGCAACATGGCCGGCCCATCTCCACTTCAGTTTACATGCTAGCTCCACAGCATCTTTCACATTTGTCATTTTTCTAATATCGGTACATCTTCTTCTTTCGCTCCGTTTAATGTTAAGCATACTTCTCTCTGTGGCTCTTTGGAATACGTTAATCTTCTGCACGATTTCTTTTGTGAGAGTCCAAGTCTGACATCCGTACAACAATGTAGGCAGAACTATTGTATCCATGGCTTTTTGTTTTAGGTGGACAGGAAGGTTTGATTTAAATATATCCTTTAGAGACCAATATTTACCCCATGCTTTCTTAACTCGTCTCTCGACTTCACAGCCTGTTGAATTATTAAAAGATATATTTTTGCCTAGATATATATAATCTTCGACATATTCTATGTTATGAGTTAGAATTGTGATAGGCAGCTTCTCACTGTTAGTCATAGCAAAAGTCTTCTGTTTATTCATATTCAAACCACATTTGCGACTCTCCGCATCCAAAGTTGTCAGCATGAATACCAAATCCTCGTGACTCTCAGCTAATAGTACAATATCATCAGCAAAACGTAAATTCGTTAGATATTCGCCATTTATGTTAATTCCTCTTCCTTCCCATGGCAGCTTACGAAAGATAGACTCTAGTAAAGCTGTAAATAGATTCGGGGAGATCGGGTCACCCTGTTTTACACCTCTCTTGATACTAAACGGCTCACCTTGTCTATCCAGTTTGACTATGGCTGTACTATTTCTATATATTCCTTGCAGTATTTTTATGTATGTTGCTTCTACCGCCTGCTCTTTCAAAGCCAGCCACAAGGCGGAATGCGATATAGAGTCAAAAGCTTTAGAGTAGTCGATAAACGCTATGTAGAGCTGCTTTCCGTACTCTGTATGTTTTTCAATGAGTTGTGATAGCGTAAAAATATGGTCGATTGTAGAGTAGTTTCGGCGAAAGCCCGCTTGATCCCTAGTTTGATTACATGCCAACTGTTTAGAAACTTTATTCAACAAGGCAGATGTAAACACCTTGTATATGGTTTGTTGCAAACTAATAGGTCTATAGTTATCTAGACTCGTGGGATCGCCTTTTTATAGAGAAGTGTTATAACTGATAGTCCCCATTCTTGTAGTATGATTTTTCTTTCTAAGATCTCGTTGAAAAGTCTTGTAAGCGTTGGTGTTAGTGGCTCTATAATTGCTTTGAGGATATCATTAGAGATGCCGTCGTTGCCCGGGCTTTTTGCAGATTTACACTTTTGAATTACAACTTTAACATCGCTCTCAAGGAAAGCTGGAACATCTTCGCATACTTCTGGATCCACCAAGTCACAACTGTGATCATCGTCATGGTAGAGGTCTTTATAAAAATCTGTTGCAGTGTCAATAATGTTTTTTCTATTCGTTACAATTTGATCTTCATTCTTCAATGCCGTTATCCATGGTTTTTGCTTATTAAGTAAATTGTATGCCGTCTTTATCGAAGACCTCTTTGCTAGCTCTTCTTCTATAATTTTGTGACGATAATTTTTCCAATTTCGACTTATTTGTTTCCTGACTAGCTTGTAAAGTGCAGTTAGTTGGTTCCGTTCTACTTGTGATTTATTTTCTTTATTTTTCAGTCGGTTTCTCTCGTTAATTAGTTTGTCCAAGTATGGTGTTATGATAGATTTGTCTGGTTTATTTTGTTTTGGAAGCTTACTCATTGCGTTTTTGATGTGATTTACTAATCCATTATAAGATATTTCCAGGTCATCAAACCCGATGTCACCGAGGTAGTCAGTTACTAAATTTTTGAGAGATTCTTGTTCGAGTGGTGACAACGTTTTAATCCGATTCCCATACCGACTGCGTGACCTCTTTATATTAAATTTTTGCGCAACTCTCGTTCTAAGTATTCGATGGTCGGAAGAGAACTTGCTGTTTAAGGTTTGCACATCTGAGACGTATCTCATATGCTTTACTAATATAAAATCTATTTCATTTTGATGCCCTTTAGGTGAAACCCAGGTCCATTTTTCTTTGGGGTGTTTTTTAAAGTAAGTGTTTGCAATGTGTAACTGATTTTCAAAACAAAATTGAATTAATATGTTACCTCTTTCATTTCTCTGCCCATACCCCCATGGGCCCATTATCGCTTTGTCTTCTTCAGTGCGATTTCCTATTTTCGAGTTGAAATCACCCATTATAATAGTATTTTTATTTGTTTGTTTTAAAACTGTTCGAAGGTGTTCGTAGAATAAAATAAGATCCTCTTCGGTGCATTTTGACGTTGGCGCGTAACATTGAATAAGGTGAATAATTTTATTATTTAAACATAGATCCAAACGGATGACTCTATCAGATACAGCTTTTATATCCAAAATATTCGGTTTCAATTCTTTTTTTATTAGAAAACCCACCCCATTGGATCCACTTTTCTCTCCATAGTATGTCATAATATAATTAAGCACTCCATTATTTCTTTACCTTTTCTTTTTTATCTCTGACAGACCAATAATATCCCACTTAAATTTAGATAAGCAGTGGTTAAATTCTATGAGCCTTGATTCACTTACTAATGATCTTACATTCCAGGTACAGATGTTCATATGGTGTTGTGTTGTTTGCCTTTCAAATTGGCTGGAGGGTTTTGGTCTAATCTTCCCACGGCGACCACCCGTATTGGGAGATTTTTTGTTTCTTTTTGGTATAATAACATAGTTTGGTGAGGAGGGGGCCCTTGTATCTCATTCTGTTAGGGTAGGAGACTTCAGCAACACTGTATCTGTTGGTTTCATATATTCTGTAATTTTATTAGAAATTTTAATTTTTTTGTTAATTTTGAGCGATACTGATAATGACCCTGTATTATCTTGGGTTGATAATGGAGATGATGATGATGCTCGTTTATTTCTATGCTGTTTTTTTCCAGTGACTATTAATCGATCATATCGTATAAAAGCCTCATTTCCATTATCCAACTCCTGCTTTTGTTGACATTTGAGTTCTTTTCGTACCTTGAGAATTTTTGAAGGGAATTCATGTTGAATATAAATTTTTATCTTTGTTCCCAGAGTGGTAAAAGTGACTGCTACTGGTCTCGACTCCTTTCCAGGTTTCCCAATCCTTCTAACAGCCTCAATGTCAGCCTCACAAAGTTTTAAGGTCAAATATTCATTAATAACATTGAGTACCTTTTCTATTAGCTGTAAGTATGGTTCTTCTTTATCTTTAATGCCAAAGAACACCAGATTTTTCTGTACTCCACACTTTTCCAATTCGTCCAGTCTTCTTTCTTGCTCCTCTGTTTGGAGGCGTAGGGAATTTAATTCACAGTTTAATTTCTCGAATTTCTGATCAATATTGGCATTAATATTATTTGTAATTTTTTCTTCAGTCTTCACTATCGAGTTTTCTATGACTTCAAACCTTTGTGCCATATCTCGCCTCATCTCCAAAAATAACCTCTCGATTTCCTGCATTTTAGATTTGTATTGTAATATGGAGCGAAAGAAATGTACCAGGATCGCAGCAAGACGTAATCGGTGGTCTTTGCCTACCCCAGTTGGGGAAGACGCGCGATTTTACGTATTATATAATAATAGTGAAGACCAAACCGTTACAATTTTGTAGTATAGCACCATCCAGCGGCGAGTAGCGGAAGCGAGTTAGTTGGGGCTATGTTTTCCAGATGGCGCTACTCCCAACTTAGGCAACAGTCTCCAATAAATCTTGAATTCCAAAATTGGTTGTAGATAAACTTCCAAATTTGCGGATCATATAGACAACATAATATCAGTGTATCACAATATATTCATGGAATACCAGCCAAGGTGTCTATAGATGTCGCTTAAATATTGTTTATTTGTTATTGTCCAATGATTTTTCACAGGCCACCCACATAGTTTATGATTATCTGAGAAAAAATTATATTCACTTATTTAATTTCCTCAAATTATCCAGTTCACTAGTCTCTAATAGCACACAGTCACTTATTGGCAATCAGTTTCCGTTACATGTAACATATACTGTCTGTTCACACCGTTGTTCCACAACAAACCGTCCCACACTGAGTCCCTTGAAAATCACTTTTAAGTTTTTTACCGCTGTATATCTTTGTATTTTCACTAGATTCAGTTCATTTGTAACAATACTGATATATTTTGATAACTTTTATATAGAATTAGCACTCAAATGTTTTTTAAAACCAATTTTATCACAGATTCGAGGTTAACCGTGGCACAGCAGCGCCCTCTCTCAAATGAAAATAAGTTTGTATAATATATATTTATAACTTGTTGCTAGGATCTTACCGAATTTAACTATGTAAAGGAGGAAATACTTCGTGTGGTGAAGGTGAGCGTTGGTATATCGAAAGATAGCAACTGAGTTGCAAGTCTCGTCGCCTGCGATGTATTCCCCACTTTATCACACGAGGGCTTAGTATTTAGATCTCGCGAGTTCTAGAATTAGCCGAAATGACACCACCCCTTATAATACGCACAGCCTACCATAGCCGTTAGTTCCTCAAATGCTGCAAGATGGTCAAACTCAAAAATCTTTTTTAATATAGGATATAAAATAACGCGGTGCTCTGAAGCGATACCGTAAGTCACACATTGGTACAATATTCATCGCAATATTAGAAGTACTGCCTCAAATAAAAAAAATAAAAAATTAAAAAATAAATAAATATATATATATATACAAAATATAAAAAAAAAAAAAATTTTAATATTTCATGCAAATGTATGTAAATTGAAAAACGCGACTGACGGACAGACATACAGACAAATTGTCGTATTAAATATAGTAGTACATACTAGCAGAAACTACGAGTATATCCCAGCAAACGTAGTTCGTACCGTCTCACCACAGATTAATAAATAGTTACTACGTACGTGGTCTCACTTAACCAGGTGAACTACACAAAATGTACCTGTGTAGTTTACATTTCGTTCACTTGGCAAAGGAGAGAAAAGGTATTTAAACTATCATGGTCATTAACATTACGATTAGAATGTTCGGGATATTTACCATGTAACATTATTTTATCGAGTCTCCGATATTTCGACGCTGTTGCAAGCGCCATGATCGCGGAAGAACTGGAGTAATGGCGGTTGATGGAAAAAATTAGGAGCGATTTTAGACATTTTTTCCATCAACCGCCATTACTCCAGTTTAATAGGTTAATATCCCGAACATTCTAATCGTAAGGAGAGAAAAGGGTCTATTATTATAAATCCTCTATTTTACTGCTGATGAATTTCGGTACGAGTTCCAAGACAGCCTGGTGTGCTCCATCTACCTACCTACAAAAGTCAGAGTGGTTGAAAAACTGGATGGACTAGTTCCAACTTTAAGACTTCTATAAGGTCATACTTGAATCATTTATCTATATTACTATTCTATCATCATTCACCGAGCCTTTTCCCAACTCAGTTGGGGTCGGCTTTCCAGTCTAACTGCGATTCGGCTGAACTTCGATATTTTCCGTGAAGCGACTGCCATCTGACCTTCACAACCCATGGGCGATATCGAAGTTCTGTAGTTAGACCGGTCGCATTTTTGATTTAGGGCTCCAACTACCCCCTAACGACTGCCATAGATGTTAGTATGACAACCGGGACCGACGGCTTAACGTGCTCTCCGAGGCACGGAGGGGTCTCAATGTCTTAAGAAATGGTCACCCATCCTAAGACCGGCCTGAGTCGATGTTGCTTAACCTTTGCAATGTGTTAACATTGTCGGTTACCACTAGACCACGAGCCCCTAAATATTACTATTATAAAGAGGAAAGATTTGTATTTTTGTGTGTATGTTTGTAATGAATAAACTCAAAAACTACTGTGCCGATTCCAAAAATTGTTTCACCATTTGAAAGCTACATTCACCCTAAGTAACATAGGCTACTTTTTATCCCGGTAATGTGTTCCCACGGGAACCGGGAACGAGTAAACTAAATCACGCGGGCGGAGCTGCGGCGATCAGCTAGTAGGTACCTTATATAATATCAAACTGCCAAACAAAACACACAGTTGATTTGAATAAATTTGCCGCTGACCTTTATGTTGCACCTACTAATAATAATACCTTTAAATTTACATGATTTTAAGTGTTTCCGTAGTACAGTTCGAATAAATCACTATTAACTATACATACCTACTTAAAATATTTGTTTTTCATTCTTTAAGTACCAAAATAGTACATACCTACGTAATTAATTAACATATAATAGTAATTCCACTTGTTGATCATAGATGGCGTTACTGTATTTAAATTGTAATAGTTTCTAAGATGCGTTTCAGAACTGAATGATATTTTGTACCTAACGTTAGATAATGAAGGCGATGCGCGGGGCACATTTGGGAGGGCCGCGGCCCAATTCGATGCGCGCTCTGACTATTACACAATGAATTTATAGCCGCATACGGCTGACACATATTGCGTGCATGTCATTCTTGTTGGAATATCTGAGCAATTAGCGTTCACAATCAAATAAAATTCAAATGCTATGTGAATTTATTTTATCGTCAAGTGATTAGACTACAGGCTTACGTATAACCCAGTTAGTTATTTAATTGTTTGAATATTTCATGTGATCACGTAGGTTGGTATCTGTAATATAAAATTCTGACTTCATATGTTTCTGTGGGTGTCGTCAACCAAGAGGATTTCACTCGAAAGGATGGTCGGCAACGTCATTCGTCACTTAAAACCTCTTATCGCTAACCTTCGAGCAGAGCATGGCACAAACGGGAAAGGCACGAAGGGGAAAGATTTAATTGTTTGTCTGCATGAATAGGCCCCGAAGCTACTAAACCGATTTTGTTTTTTTTAACCAATATGCATGTACAGTGTCCCTGAGTGCTATTGGCTATTTTTTACTCCGGTAATGTATTCCCGTGGGAAATGGGAATGAAAAAAGTACATGACACTGTCGGAGCCGGCAGCGGCACCATGTATCACACTATAAAGAGGAAACATTTGTATTTTTGGGTGTATGTTTGTAATGAATAAACTCAAAAACTGCTGTGCCGATTTCAAAAATTCTTTCACCATTGGAAAGCTTTTTTTACCCTGAGTAACATAGGCAACTTTTTATCTCGGTAATGTGTTTCCACGGGAACCGGAAACGAGTAAACTAAATCACGCGGGCGGAGCTGCGGCAATCAGCTAGTTATAAATATACCCACAGTATGCAATTTATTTATTTGGTCCCTCGTAATAGAGCGAGCCTATATTGGTGTTCATCGCGAACTGCTATCTTTATCAGATCATCATCTAATAATTGGGCCTCTCTACATACTAATGCAAGTCTCTAGTATGCTATGTTCTAATATGCAAGACTCTGCTTTAACCCTGGTTGCAAGAAAAACTCTTGATATTGATATTATTTGATGTGTCTCGGGCATTGGGCCGAAACGACACATGGAAGCCATTGGCAGCTGACGTATAGACCCTACCGATATCTATCACATCTATAAGAGCGAGTAGGCACCTACAACTGATTCGTTAAATCACAACATAATCACCAGAAAATGAACCAACCCACCAACGTCACTACGAGTACCACAACTTGGCACTTGTCCAAATAAAGTGATCATTTGATGTCATTGGCAACATTTACATTTCTACGTGACACCTGTCGGAAGTTCAGTCTATGGAGTTCAAACGTAGATACAATCACGCCCATTGGCTATATACCGAGGGGGCAGGCAGAGGTGGTCCTATGTAGGTATAGTTCGCGAGGGATAAGCAGAGCTTTGCATTCAATGACTCGTGGTCTAGTGGTAACCGACAATGTTAACACATTGCAAATGTTTAGGAATATCTAGTCAGGCTGGTTTTAGGATGGGTGACCATTTCTTAAGACACTGAGACTCTTCCGTGTCTCGGAGAGCACGTTAAGCCGTGGGTCCCGGTTGACATACGAACATCTATAGGGGTAGTTGGAGCCCTTAATCAAAAATCCGACCGGTCTAACTACAGAACTTCGATATCGCCCATGGGTTGTGGAGGTCAGATGGCAGTCGCTACACGGAAAATATCGAAGTTCAGCCGAATCACAGTTAGACTGGAAAGCCGACCCCAACTGAGTTGGGAAAAGGCTCGGTGAATGATGATTTAGAGATATAAGTATGTTTATCAGTTGTCTAGATCCCATAGCACAAGCTTTTAGCTTAGTTTGGTATTAATTCTGTGGGTTGGGCTAGATGACTATGAAAATCTCCAAAATATTTATTTATTTATTATTAATTACCATTCTGTCATTCAAACCTAAATTCCACCAGCCAAAACCGATATTTATATACCTACTTACCTGTAGTCTCTCTAGTCCAGACGTATTTGTCGTATGGAAGTTATTTTGAACGATCTTTGCCAAAGTGCATTCAAATTGAAACGTCAATTGACTAGTACGGAAGGTACTGATAGCCCAAATTGGCCCCTTGTCCTTCGTTATTGTGCATACTCCTCGTGGGTTTAAAAATAGAACACGTGTTTGTACGTCACCCCATCTTTTGCTATTGATGGTCCGGAGTACCAAATGAGATTGTAAATGGGTGCAATTTTTTATACGCATTTATTATTAGAGACATTTTTGCTCTAGTTATACTGACACCAAGTAATGTTTTTTTGCATGTTTGTAGGTAGTGGCACTGGACCTATTTTGAATGTGAGGAAACTTTTCCTTTCCTTCAAGTTGTGAACGGTACTATAATGGACCCATGTCCATTATAGTACCGACCGGCGACCCACCAGGAACCATTTACTAAGATTACCACGGATTAAATAAACAAATATTTTTGGGTGTTTCATTTTTAAACGACTTTAAATTACTTGTTTTTTTTTTACATGACTTGAATAAAGTGACTAGGTGAAATGAGAGCTAATACTAAGCACTCCATGGATTCACCGTGCGGGCACCGCCGCCGGGACACCATCATGTGATTAAGTGGAGAACACATCTTGGCTTGTGAGGCTTGCGACTCAGTTGTAGGTTGAGGGTAGCCACCTTGCGACGACGTGTTTCCCCCTCTACCAAATTTAGTAAGATCGATTTGGATATTCGTCCTAGTAAAGAACTTACTGAAACTCTAGGCAATCGGTAATCCGTAATCGCGAGTAAGCGTCCAGGTCTCGACGGCCTATCTACCTACTGCCAACGAGAGTGTATTTATGACAGAACATTATATACTCGTAGTGGGTCTGGGTGTGCATACCCTCTCGCTGGAAACCAAGCCATGGTCTCCAGCGCGAGTAGATGAAACGCGGCCGTGTCCTTTTGCGAGCAAGTCGTGCTCGCGAAGGAGGCGGCCGAGAGGGTGAGGGAGAGTACTCTCCCCGCTGAGTTCCGAAGTCAGTGGCCAGAAGGGTCGGGAATCTGGTTGCCTGCTGCGGGGCTGAGGCCCTGAGATTCTCTCACCGACGCGGGATAAAGCCCTACCACTCACCGACACGGGATAGATTTGACCCCAACGACGCGTGATTTTCATCCCGACCAAACCCTCGAAGAGACCACACAGGTGGCCAAAGTCCGCCGGGCGCCACAGGACTTAAAAAAACATTATTTACAATACACAATCTAGTCTCAAACTAAAGAGCCAAGTCCTATGGGACCTAAAACCTGAAACAAACATTTGCAGTTTCCATAATTATTGAAAACGACCCGTGGATCGAACTCGGTGTTACCTATTATCGATTTACATTGTAAATGTTTGTTCATAAATAAGTTAATAATTTGTTTTTACATAGTAAACAATTTAATAGGCTGTGAACGGAAGAAACATAGGTAGGTAAGTATAGTAAAAAACATAAACATAGTATCACGCCTTTTCCCGAAGGGGTAGGCAGAGGTGTGCAAACACACCCACATCTCGCCAACTATGTTAGGTCCCATGTAATAGGGGGCGAGCCTATTGCCATAGTATAGTAAAGTTTGAATTATATAGAAAATCCCTGCAGGAAAATTATATTAGGGCAATGTGTACAATGTACGTATTGATATCGTAACTGGGAAGTCTCACAACTATCGAAATTTGTCACGTGTAGTACCAACGTGACCAGCTACGTCACTATGCCAGTTTTAGTGTTGTTTTTTTCTTGTTCCTTGTTTTTTTCCCCAATGATGCGGCCTAACGGTCTCCTACGTCCATTGCCGAGCGCCTCTGGTGAGCTCGCAGGGAATTTACAGTGGCACCCAGAGGACTTTGGCCGCCTGTGTGGCCTCTGCGGGGGTTTGGAATTCAGTAGCTCGCTATAACCAGTGTCACAAACCACTAGACCGCAGAGGTTATCAAATATATTAAGTAGGTAGGTACCTATGCGAAAGGACTTTGATAAAAATTAGCTAATACCTAAATATAAATTGGTACATAGGATACTTTGGTCCCGATGAAAAAAAATATTTAAGGTCAAACGCACTGTGATTACATTAATCTAAAATATATATTGCGACAATCTTGTTCCTCACATGAACATACCTACTAATACGACAGAATAAGGAATAGTATGTAAGTACTACCATATTAATACTACCATCACACTTGAAGTTACTGTAACGTGCCGATCAGGATAATGCAGTAGAAACATTGTAGCATTACCATGGAAAGTAATGAATACGCGTTAAATTACACTAGAATAATGTACACTGACGTTCAAGTTTTCCATTTCAGGCAGTTGATTGTTCGTCAGGTTGTAAAGACTATAATTGTAATTCAAGCTTTTATTAATTGATAGCTCATAAAACCTTTAATTAGGAGCTGAGCAGAGTTCATTTTTGAAGATTCGTAAAGTTTACACAACGATTCTAGGGTTGTCCCGTTTAAAGTAATAAGCTCATTAAACACTTGGAGGTAGATTGGTGTTCCCAAAAAGCTTTACAGCTCGACTTTGTTGTTTTTAACCTAAAATATTAAATAGTGTTCTATGGCCGCAGTAGGTACAATAATTTTTACCCAAGATCTTTATAAAAAATGTTATGGTTTCATAGACAAAGTTTAAATAGTGCAATTTTATTTTGAGATTTGGGCTAGCTGCCAGTATTTCATCGGCTTTTTCCGAAACATTATCTTTTTACAAATCGTTTTTGTCAAGTGTTAGATTACTGCCTAAGTACCTACCTACTGCGATTAATAAGTTTATAGTTGAGTTATGTTAGCGTTCTATCCAGTAAAGAATGATGGTGAAATACCTACTAGCAAATTAGTTTAAAAAAAACTAATTTGAACAATTCTCAAACAAGCTCTACAGAATTTATTATTTCCTCATTCTTATATTTTTAGAACGCATTTTATCAACATTATCTAGATACAAAAAATGTTGTTATGGAACTTGCCAAAACATTTAAATGCAATTTATTCATGTTATTTCGGTGCAAAGTTGACACGTGTAACCGACTCATTGTTTTTATCAGCGCGCGGCTGCACGAAAACGTGGCTTGTTTCCTCATGCAGTAAATTAGTAGAACCATAGACTCATAGAGCAACAGGCTTGACAGCGAAGGTCAAAATGGCGGTGATGCGTGCATAATGGCGCGTAATTTCAGATTGTATAATACTGTTGGAGACAAATTTCATGTAGATTGTGTAATTTAGAAGTTGTTTATTCTGAAAACGATTATTATTAGAGTTAAAAAGTAGGTTGATATTGTTTAAATTTTGTTTGGTTGTTTAGGTATAGATAGTGTTGTTGCGTACATGAGATTGATTTTGTTATCGAGATGCAACAAATAATTAAATTGATTTTGTAACCTTGAATTTAGGAAGTAAAAACCGCCATACCAAAACAATATAGAATCAGTATAGAATATTCTTGTAGATCCTACATAGGTAGGTAGAAATACCTAAATAATATTATAAATTTCCATCAGACTTCAAGTCGTTTCTCACAAGCTTGCACCGAGAAGTAAATACTAATATCCAAAGTTTTCTACTGATTTCCCCATAATTCGAAAAGTAACAGAATGGTTGAAAAACAAAAAGTAATTATTTAAAAATTAATTGTGTACAACTCGTGAGTTTTTTTGCGAAAGTCCAAACGTTTATTAACGTATTGGAAGTACTCGTAGAAACGTGACTGCACCCCTTACCTTTGGCAGCTATCGTTGCGAAAATTCTGCAATAAGATGACTTTGTTTTTAACTTGAAAGTGCTTTAAAGGTTGTGTAAATTTTATTTGATTTTTTTATATCAACGACTTGACGGACACGCGATGATGTTTCTGATAAGAAGTATATAGTAATTTGTTATAGAACCTTCTAAGTTTTTAAACTTGACACTCTCGTAAATTCGGTACCTAAGTATTTTTCAGTACGTTTTCCTTTTTAATTTTATTCCATTTATTCCAATTGTTTTCTTAACATACATTTTTTTACAATATTTATATAAAAAGTTACATATAATATTATGAAAAAAATCCATGTCAGACGACCACCAGTAGCGAAGCAGGGCCGAAACTACCAGCGGTAGAGGTCACAGACTGAGAAACCTCCTAACGATGCGTGCCGTGTCGAGGATGACAGCCTTCTGTATCTGACCCTTGATCCAACAGTCTAGCGAGAGTCTCTTGAGATGTTGATCGAGACTCTTCGTTATTAGTCCGTTTGCCGAAACGATTATTAATTTGGGTTTAAAGATCTTTATTATCAAGCAAGACATTCGTCACTTATGTGATAACTTAGTATTAAAAACATTCATCTGTCCGTCGTCACTAGACAAGTAGCTAGGTACACAATATAAGTGTAGGTAGTGCTCAATAATTATTCAGTAACATTAGGTAGGTAGGTAAACAATTTTGACAAAACACGTAAGAACGGCAATTTTGAGTATATACAATAGCAACCAGAGACAACTTCATCACAAAACAAAATCTCAAATAAAACACCCAATACTCCAAATAATACTACAAAATACCGCTAGTAGGTATGTATACCAAGAAAAGTAATGGCAAGATGTGGATGCGCAATGCACCGCTGGCCACCCCCTCAGACATACAGGCGTGATTATAATAATAGTGTATAATGTGTTTGTACGTAGGTACGTATGTATGTATGGTAAAGGAATCTTTCATAAATTATTATTAAGTAAGTAGATGGGTACTAATTATCTTCCAGAATATATCTAGTTAATAGTTTTTTTAAAGTATATAATGATTCCGCGTTTTTTATTGTAGCTGGTAGCTCATTGTACATACGGGCACCCTCCGTTGTGATCATAGTTTTGCCGTAATTCGTGCGGTGTCTAGGTATAATAAGATAGCTCGCACGTCGCGTTTTTTTTTTTTTTTTTTAAATCCGCGGCCCGTTGTCGCGGCCCCACCTACGTCCATTGCCGAGCGCCTCCGGTAGAGACTGAGAGAATTCCCGGTGGCGCCCGGCGGATGGATATTCCCCTGCAAAGATTTACGGATAAAGACACAAATATTAAATTGATATAAATTTTTGATGTTCATTAATTTTGTTTCCCGATACACTCGTCTTGTAGGCGTTAGGAAATCATACCCAAAAATTAGTTTAATGGTTTTATTTTGTTGTCGTTGCAATGCAGCCAATCTAGTATTAGTAGCAGACCCCCAAATTTCAATTAAGTATAGCAAGTGCGGTTTTACGAGAGAGTTATAAATTGTAAACCTTAAGTTATTAGGAATGCATCGAACAATATTGCAGAGTGAAATTTTATTTATTATTATCATCACGCGGGTTAAGCAAAAGTACATTACACAGTCGTACTTTGTCAGTAATTTAATTGGTCCCCTCGTAATAGAGGGCAAGCAAATACAGTGTAAAAATAATACAAATAGTGTACCTATAAGAGAAACGTAGGAAAATAGTAATATGTAACAATATTATGTAAAATATTGGACAACATATACTTAAAAAAGCAAATAATATTATGTATAAAGAATAAGAAACAAATAAAATATTAGATAAAAAGTTAATTCTTTGAGTAAAAGGTTATTCTGTTCAAACGGAAAAATAAAAGTTAAGATTTTTGAGAATATTGTTAAAATTAGTGTTTAGAATGAAAAATATAACAAAAATTGTTAAAATGTTAGAATACGAAGTTAATGTTGAGAATAAGAAAAAACTAAAATTGTCAAAAATATGTTTAAGTAAAAAGAAAGCGCATATAGCTACCCTGAAAATCCCGCCAGTATGAGAATGAAAGGAATAGCGTGAAAGTGCGAGAGGAATGAAAGCAAAAATGGCATGTTAATAGGGAATTAGAAAGAAAGATGACAGATTAAGAATAGTTAATAATGAAGGAGCCCTGTGACGGCTATCGCTCCTATTTGGTTAGCTTAGACAAGAGATGTGTGTTTAGAATAGGCTTTGCCATTGGAAAAGGTGCGCAAAAAAAAAAATAGAGGTCAAGCCTATGGCCGTTATCGGGTACAACCGAAAAATGGATTTTCTGTTGTACCCGGTACCACTCTGTAACTCGAACCAAAATTCCAACAGCCAGGACAAATGTTACATAAATACTAATAAATATAATCTCTTCAGTCCGAGCATAATATCTAAAGGTTAAACAAATTCAAAGTGTTCTACTCATTGAGGTTCAAATAAAGGGCGAGTGTCACCCGTCTCCTTCGTGGCCAATACTAAGCGGCTCTGGTATAGGTTGCCCAATATATGTTTGCGTTCCACTAGGTGCGCCACATTACATTAAAACACGTCAAAAACAAGAACTAACAGAACATAAACTACAAA
The DNA here is from genome assembly GCA_963556515.1 of Nudaria mundana. Taxonomy (NCBI): domain Eukaryota; kingdom Metazoa; phylum Arthropoda; class Insecta; order Lepidoptera; family Erebidae; genus Nudaria; species Nudaria mundana. Next base: position 21,156,595 of record OY748291.1, on the reverse strand, counting down.
CAATGATTAGTTCCATTTTTTGCCACGCAAGAACTTAAACTAGGAAGCTTACGTCATTGTCATTGCTTACGTCTTGACGTTACGTCATTTTCGACTGTTTGACTGTTCTGACGTGCAGGGCGGTTGTTAGTGGTTCAGACCGGTTATCAGCGCTCTATATACGTAGTATAGAGATAGTTGCCCTGAGGTTCTACATTTTAATAAACTAACTATCAATAGTAACACATTATTGAATATTATTATCCAAAGTTATTCTATTTATTTATTTTCAAAATTATTTATCTATTCTTTCGGCCTAAGTGGGATTAGAGGGCGGACTTGTGCATGAATAAATACGAGAGTTGGGTAATTTGCATGTGGCGGAATATTGCAAAGTAGTTAGATTTATTTTATTTTTTAAATTTATTAACAGATAAATTTGCTATTTCGGTTGGCAATGTATTGTACATTCGAATAAAGTTCCCCGCAAAAGAATTACTCACTTTATGAAGTCTAAATTTAGGAACAGTCAGTTTATCCTTATTTCTTAAGTTTAGATTATGTTTATCACTATTTTTCACAAATTTACTTTTGTTCTTGTGGGTATACAATAAAATTTCATAAATATACTGTGAATACACTGTAAGGATGTTAATATGCTTAAACTTATCTCTTAATGACTCCCGAGACCCCATTCCATAGATAGTCCGGACAGCCCTCTTCTGCAACACAAAGATGCATTCAATATCGGCAGCGTTACCCCACAGTAGTATGCCATATGTCATGATACTGTGGAAGTAGCTGAAGTAGACAAGACGCGCCGTTTTAATGTCTGTAAGTTGTCGGATCTTTTTGACAGCATAGGCTGCTGAACTAAGCCTGGCCGAAATTTTCCCGATATGAGGCCCCCATTGCAATTTGGAGTCTAACGTTATGCCCAGAAAGACAGTGTCGTCGACCAATTCTATTATATCATCCCTAACCTTAACACTGGTTTTAACAAGTCTTACAAGTTTTAACAAGTCTTAGGTAAGATGAATCTTACACATTTAGTTTTATATTCATTTAATAATAAATTATTAGCACAAAACCAGTGGACTATCCTAGAGAGGGCAATGTTTACATCGTCAAGTTCGTGCTGTCCACGTTTAACTTTAAATATTAAAGAAGTGTCATCAGCAAACAAAACTACCTCGTGGTCGTCTCTTATGAGGTGAGGGAGATCATTAATATATACTAGAAAAAGAAAAGTTACCCAAAATTGAACCCTGCGGTACCCCCATTGCTACAGGAGAACCAGGTGACTGTTTACCATTGATCACTACTCTCTGGACTCTATCACTTAAGTAAGAATTGACGAAATTCAAGGCCGTCCCCCGGATTCCGTAATGATCAAGTTTCTTAATTAAAGTCTGGTGCTGAACGCAATTGAAGGCCTTAGATAAGTCACAGAATACACCATAAGCATCATATGACTCATCCCAGGCCCTGTATATACACTCTAATAATTTAATTCCGGCATCAGTGGTGGACCGACCACGAGTGAAACCGAATTGTTTTGTATGTAATAGTTTATTAACGTTAAAGTGATTTTGCATTTGATTAATCACAATTTTTTCAAAAATTTTACTAAATGTAGGTAGTACAGAAATGGGACGGAAATTGGACGGATCTGAAGTACTACCCGATTTAAACAGGGGAATTAATTTACTAGATTTCATTAAATCAGGGAACACACCACTATCAACACAATTATTAAATATTATTACTAGTTCAGGAGCAACCATTTCAACAAAAGAATTTACTAAATACACAGAGATGCCCCAGAGGTCAGCTGTTTTCTTGATATTTAAAGATTTAAAAGTTTTTAAGATGGTGTTTATGTTAACTTTACTGAATTTAAATATAACGTTACAACAAGGAACGTTTGCTTTTAACAAAGATTCTGCAATGGGGGTTGAAGAGCCTAGGGTTTTTGTCAAATCTACAGGAATTCGGGAGAAAAAAAATTCAAATTCGTTAGCGACCTCGAAGTCTGATGTTGTTATTTTACCATTTATATTAAGTTTAAAATTATTATCATTTAATTTTTGTTGACCTCTTTCCGCGTTTATAATTTTCCAAGTAGATTTAACTTTGTCTGCACTATTGAGAATTTTATCACTTATATATTTTGATTTAGCTGCTAAAATTTTTTGAATAAGTTTTAACAATCTAGAAATTCAACTGATCTATTAAGCTGTCTTTCTGAGTATAGTTCATAAAGTTTTTGTCTACTTTTGTGTATACCCTCAGTGGCCCATTCACTGAAGGTAGGACTATCACTAATCATGACCTCCTTAGACTTGAATATGGAGTTGAACTAAGCCAGTGTCTAAGAATGGAATTTTATTGCAAAGTCCAACCCTCATACGTTCCAAACGGTCACCAGTTATTGGTCTACATAATATTTTACGTTTTATAACTTTTTCTTTAGTGATTTTAAAAGATGCTATTTGCCCACAGTGGTCTGAATCTAGCTTTAAAGCTAGCTAGCTAAAAATTTAAAAAACCCCCGATTCACATAATTCATTATTTAATATCAATATACGTATAGTCTATCAACAATTATTCAGAGCTAATGCTAATTATGCGGAGTGTGGTTACAGAATTAGAAATACATTCCACTCCTCATATCTTTCGAATGGCTAAACCGATTTTCATAAAACTAGCGGTATCGTGATGTATAAGTTATGGCCTTTCATTTGATACCCAACACGGGTATATTTGAACACATTCAATTTTTCATCACCACTTTCACCCCTCATATCTTTGAAATGGCTTAACCTTATGGCTTAACCAATGGCTTAACCAATTTTTATAAAACACTCTCAGCTAAGAACACTCTCCCCTAACCCATCTTTCCAACAAAAGAAACAGAATCAAAATCGGTTCATCCGTTTGGGAGCTCCGACGCCACAGACAGACTTACAAACACACACACACACACACACACACACACACCCACCCACACACACGTCAAACTTATAACACCCCGTTCGGGTTTCCGTCGGGGGTTAAAAATCCTCCGTGTCATTGCCAACTGGAAAGGTTCCCAGAATGCTGGCTGTATTGCCACGTTGGATGGCGATACTTATTTTTTGGGCCAGATAATAGCCAGCCTTCCGGTCCTGAGAAGCATCGATTAAGCGTTTAGCAATGTCTCTAAAAAGGCGGCGAGCACTCGGACCCCATGAGTGTCTCAACCCCAAACGGCTTAAATATGTAATCACCTGCTAGGTTAGCATCTGAAGGCCGTTTGAGACCCTCAGCCGATGCAGAAGCAGCGCCGGCACATCCAGATGTGCTTGGAAGGTGTAAAGGTGCTAAGGTGTCAACGCATGTAGCGTCCCATATCAAAGGCCTTCCCATCTTCCACGGTAGCAACGACATACCGTCCGGTCTCTTTCCATCGCTTCGTGCTAAACCATTTGGTTCACGTACGGCCGGAAGACCTGCGGTGGAAAGAGCCCTACGAATTATGTCGTTTAGAATAGCGTGACGAAGTATACGACCTGCGCTACTGCTACAAGAAAGGCCATGGTGTCCCAGATTATCGACGGCTACTCCACAGGTGCAATGATGCGGAGATACGCAAGGTGTACCCAGCCGAAGGCAAGTGGCAATGCGGAAGGTTGTGTAGTCCAACATTGTACCGATGTTGGGCGATGGGAGCGCCTGGATCCATAACCCTGACTCCAATTCTCCAACAGCTAGTAGGCGTGCACGCTCTGAAATATTGACAGAAGTGTCAATTAATGTATTAATTCTCAATTTTACAGAGCGGCGGATCCCGATTTATAGCATCGGTCTTGCATCGCACCTCAGAATCAATCAGTATATTTGACAAAATTTTCCAGACGAATTCTTCGGTGCTATGGACCGACAACAGAAATGCTGGCTGACTGACGAATCCAAAGTAGGTACATATGTTATGTGGTTATAATTTGTTTGAAAAAATAAAAACAATTTAATCAATAAATTATGTAGTTGAAATAAAATCTTGTTTGTCTTTATTTCAATTGCAAATGAAACACGAACAGATAAGATATTACGTATAATGAGATGCAAATTATACAATTGACTAGAATATTAAAAAGGAATACTAAAATATTGAAAATTAATCTATGAGGAATTCGGTGTGTTGCTGTGTTATGTAGTGTTAGTAATGACATTATGATATAAATAAGTAAATAAACATATTACGAGTAATATCGGACTTATTATTAACGAATAAGTATGCTAAACTATAAGTCTATACGTATAGTTCAGAATTAGGTATATATTAAATATATGATATTATAGACAGACATACATCAGGTTTAGCTTATCTCCACAAAGGGGTTGGCAGAGGTGCATTCAAAACCCCACTTTGGTCCACCCACGCCAAAACCGCGGACGCCCTTACATTAATTGCCGGGTGTCTTAGATGAGCACTCGGAAGAATTTGTGTGTGTACTGGTACCTAGTTAACCAACACCCTACTGACACACACTTTTATCTTAGGTGGGAGAGGTTAACAGGAATGCTAGTAAATTGTACTAGTTATCCCAGCGAACTTTGTATCGCCTCAAATATAAAGAAAAAAAAAAAAAAAAAACATAAAATATATATAAAAAAAAAATGTATATAAATTGAAAAAACGCGACCGACGGACAAATTGTCGTATTAAATATATAGATTATACAGTTAAGAGTAGGTATTATTTAATAAAATATTTTAGGTATTAACGTAGCTAGTTAAATAACTATTAATATTACCTACATACAGACACCTAAAAAAAATGGATGCCGTGGAGTTCTAAATCTTATACTATAGGCGTAAACATAAACCGCGTTCGGCCCAGATCAGTTTACCTTAAAGTTTTAGGTACTTGCAATACAAAACGTCAGCGGAGTATGGTGTTACATGGGGCCCTCACTATACCGGTCTTGGAACTGGTTGCGATGGCCTTGGTTCCGCCGAAGGTTTTCTATGCGGCCCCCGCGCATCACTAAATCAAGATGCGTCGTCAGAATTTATTATTTATTTAAATTTAACTTTTTTATAGATAGGTAAGTCTACTTTTTAAATATCCTGCATGCTAATTTTTGTTTATAATATTTAATATCGTAGTTCAGAAATTATAATTTGAGAATTTATACTGGTTTTACACATAGACTAAAATAATAGTGAGAAATTACTATTTTTCAATATGAATCACAAAAGTTATAGTCTCGGGCTGGACTCGAACCAGTCATCTTTGTCAGTTGGTAGGACATTCCTCCTGTCGTTCGAGTTCAAATTGTAAAATTATATAGGAAAAAGTTAGCATACTTTGCTGCGTATAAAATATATTAAATTACTATTTTTTGGTATATAGGATTGAAAATACTTATTACAAGCATTATTATAATTTTAAGCTATTGCATAGCTTCTATCGCGGGCCTTGAGCGTGGAGACCGAATCAAGAAATTCCGTAACGAAAAAATAACCTAACACCTAACACAAAAAAAACACGGCTGACAGGCTGACTGACGTCTTTCATATCGTTTTATATTGTAATATTTTTTTTTTGGTGCAAATTTTATAATAATAATAATTAAATAATAATAATACATAATAATAATAAACAAATTGAGACAAAAAAAAATTATAATTATTTTTCTTTTTTTTTAATACTATTATTATTATTAATTTTTTTTTCTTTTTTTTTCTTTTATTTTTCTTTTTTTTTATTACTATTATTATATATTTTTTTTGCAACTATGCAATAGCTTAACCGCGGCAGTCTCTGAGTGCCACACGTCTTTTTTTGTCATAGTTAGGAATCAAACCCGAGAATGAGTGAGAATACATTAAAGTACCCAATAGAACTTCAACGCCCATGAAGCAGTAGCTTTTTTTTTGGATTTTATGGCTTAGCATTAAAATCAACCACAGAGTATGTTGATTCTTGTATCATTTTATCTTAGTTTATGAATAATTTAATTTGTTGAATAAAAGGTTAACATGTTCACTTAGTTTCCTGTTCTGAATTGTATAATTAAATATTAATATCACTTATATGATATTAAACTAATTCTATGAATGAATTCTCAAATAAATTAACCTATTATAATTAAATGGTAGAAATCGAACATTAATTTATTGCATTGGAACATGCATAGAATAGGGTTCCGTAGTCGTCCATAATGGCCTATATTAAACTCCTGAACAAACAGGTGAATTGTGACTCAAAATACGTATTTCGACCTCAATATTTCGAAGGTTTAAACAAAGAATTTTGAAGAAATAGACGTTTTCCAAAACACGATTGAGTAAATTTGGCTCGATAGAAAAACAAGCCGAAGTTTCCTCAAAATTTATAATTTTCCTACAGCCTTTAGAAAAATCTGTTGCAGGCGATGGTTCTATAACGGTACATACAACGGTAATTTATTTTTTTAACGTTGCCTGGAGACTACACGTCTTTAGTTTTTTTTAATGACACATTTTACCAACAAAACGTTATATCTGTAATATAACGTTTTGTTGAGTGGCGGTGCACTTTTCCGCGATCGGCCATGACACCATTGAAATTTCAGTACATTCTCAGTCAGCCTATAGTCAATAGGCTTCACAGGAGAAACCCGCATCGTGCCCGCTTTGATAAGAAACATTTGATAAAAATTATTATTACAACAAATAAAACGCAAGTGCAAATATTATTCGCACGTATGCAATTTCGTAGCAGTGCTACACTTGTAACGTAGCATCGTAGGAATACGTAGATTGCATTGCTACGCCGGTGCATCGATGCAGTCGCCTCGTAGCATTCCCGTAGCTTATCAACACTGCGCTTGCGCCAGTGCTATATTGTAAAAATCAAAAATTTTTACCAGACGCTACTATTGAATGACTTAGTAATATTAGCGTAGTGTTTAGGTAGTCGGACCAAATCTCAAGTATGATCAAATCAAATCAAAATATCTTTATTCATGTAGATCACAAAGTAACACTTATGAACGTCAAAAAAAGAAAATGCTTCTACATTTACATTTACCGCCAGATTCGCAAGGCAATAGGTAGAGCCTGTGAGGAAAGAACCTGGCAAGAAAAACTCACGGCCACTCTTTTTATTCGCCTGTTACAACAATAAAAAGAGGGCAAGGGCAGTACGTGACCATGTGTGGACCAAGTGAACTCAAAAATTATGAATCTCTGTTATTCACAAAAAAAGTTCAATACTAGTTAAAGGTGCCACATAATCTCAAAGTACCCATACCTAACATCCACAGATAATTACGGAGTATACATAACAAAACATCTGTCTTGGCTGGTTTGAATTTTGGTTTGATTTACAGAACAGTTACGGATTTTTTAAAGTGCCCGGTAAAGGCAATATTCTTGCCCCCTATTACATGGACCAACAAAATTACTGGCAAACTGTGGGTGTTTAATGCACCTCTGCCTAACCATTCGGGGATATAAGCGTGATGTATGACAAACATAGCATACACGCCTGTTTAGGCAGAAGCATAAGATATTACTTTTCGCCAGTATCTTAGGATGGACATCATGGACACTATATGTAGAATAGTATAATAAGTATTTATTTACAAAAAAAGTGTAGTTCTGCTTATTTGAAGTAGATGGCACTGTGTGCTATTATTATCATGAAGAAGTGGCCGTGAAGATACAACGGTAGACCTATTTAGTACAGATTTAAACTAAATCATATGAATTAAAAATACTATATTCCGTATTAAAGAGATGCTTATGAATTAAATTTTAGTTTCTAAGATGTTTTTGTATACGGAATTAGGATATTTTTTGTAAATTAACAAAAAATATTACTATCATTAACATAAGTTCTAGATAAAGTAGGTATTAATAATTATACTTTGTAATTTATGTAAAACTAGCTGATGACTAGATAATTTATGTAGAACTAGCTATGAAAACTAGGCTCCACTCACTATATAGGTATACATACATACATACAACGAAAGTACTCTAATTTTTGTGTGATACTTCGGGGAGCACGTTAAGCCGTCAGTCCGGGTTGTCATACAAACATATATGGCAGTTGTTAAGGGGAAGTTGGAGCCCTAAATCAAAAATCCGACCTGTCTAACTACAGAACTTCATGGAGGTCACATTGCAGTTGCTCCACGGAAAATATCGACCTTCAGCTGAATCGCAGTTAGACTGAAAAGCCGACCCCAACTGAGTTGGGAAAAGGCTCAGTGGATGATGACTTCGATCTAACGATTTACATTTTTAGGCTGAAGCTTGATGTGACATTTTCGCTCCGGTTGCGGTGCTGTATCGCACCGTTTCAGTTCCTGATGACATGTCAGATGACAACCTGTCACGATATACTGCGGCACCGTACCGCACCGAGACCGTACCGTGCGGCAAGCCTTAAGGTCGATTCCATTACATATTAGTGAAGCCTCCGACACAGGCAGTGCCAACACAGTTCAGTATCAGTAATTTATCAGTGCGAAATATTCATTCATATATTTTCTATGAACGCGTCGACACATATCAGTGTCAAATACGACTTCGCTGACACTAACACTGACATGTTCATAGAAAATGTATGAAAGAATATTTTGCACTGAAACTGAACTGTGTCGGAAATGATGTTTCACTGAAATGTGTGAATAGACCTTTAAGGTAAAGACAAACTGAGCCTACGAACGCTGTGGATTGTGACCACTGGTATAGCAGTTAGTTTTTAACCGACCTCCAAAAAAGCAAGAAGTTCTCAATTCGACTGTATGTTATTTTTTTATACTTTTTTATGTTTATTATCTCATATCTCTGGACTGTGTGATTAAAGAAAAAAAGAACGCTTTTAAGGAATGGCAAAAAGAAAAAGGGAATGAAAGTGAAAAAGCAGAAAAAAAGGAGAAGTATAAGGAATGTTGCAAAAAGGCGAAAAAAGCGGTAGCAATAGCTAAATCTCAGGCCCAAGAGCAACTATACAATGCTCTTGATGGAACTAAGGGCCAAAAAGAAATCTACCGCTTAGCGAAAGACAGAGATGATAGAACGAAGGACGTAAGACATGTAAGATGTATAAAAGATGAAAAGTGTAAGATTTTAATAATAGAAGATGAAGTAAGAAATCGATGGAAGGTGTATTTCGAAAAACTTATGAATGAAGAGAATGCATGGAGTGGAAATTTAGAAGAGAGACGTGTGAATGTAGGTTTAGTGAAGGAGATTGATAGAAATGAAATAAGAAAAGCGGTACGAAATATGAAGAATGGGAAAGCCGTAGGGCCCGACGGTATTCCAGTGGAAGCGTGGAAGATATTGGAAGAAGATGGATATGCGTGGCTGACATTATTCTTCAATAAGTTGTTGTATGAACTGACGATCCCCGGTGAATGGTGCAATAGTTCTCTAGTGCCCATTTTTAAAAATAAGGGTGATGTGCAAGACTGCGGCAACTATCGAGGAATTAAGCTCATGTCACACAGTATGAAAATTTGGGAGAAAGTGATAGAGAAACGAGTGCGAGAGGAAAGCGAGATTACCCAAAACCAGTTCGGATTTATGCCTGGTCGCGGGACTACAGACGCCATATTTGCACTCCGCCAGCTGTTTGAAAAATATAGGCGTGCACATAAAAACTTGCACATGGTGTTTGTAGATCTCGAGAAGGCATACGATCGGGTACCCAGAACGGTTTTGTGGTGGGCCTTGAAAGAGAAAGGTGTGCCTGGGAAGTATATAGAGTTAATCTGTGCGATGTATTGTCGATCGAAAACCTACGTACGAACCGCTGCTGGCAACACCGACGAGTTCAGTGTCGCGGTAGGCTTGCATCAGGGCTCGGCGCTAAGCCCATATCTCTTCCTGTTAATAATGGATGCTTTGACATCGGAGATACAGGAAGAGACCCCCTGGTGTATGCTATTTGCCGATGACATTGTACTCGTCGGTGAAGACGGGCCTGAGGTACAGAGTAGATTGGAAGAATGGCAATGTAAACTGGAGAGTGTAGGCTTGAAAATCAGTAGAACCAAAACTGAGTACATGTTCTCTGATTTCGGCGGTCTCTCCAGTCCTACACCCATGGTGTTAGACGGCACACCAATACCAGTTTGCTCCAGTTTCCGGTACCTCGGCTCTCTTATCCAGGAGGATGGGGAAATCGATCGTACAGTGAAGCACAGAATTGACGCAGGTTGGATGAAATGGCGGCAGGTCAAAGCCACTATATGCGACCCCCAATTTCCTCCGAAACTTAAGGGGAAAATTTACAAGACTGTCGTCAGACCTGCCGTCCTGTATGGACTTTCATGTTTGGCCGTAAAAGCGACGGATGAAAGACAATTGCATGCAGCGGAAATGCGAATGTTAAGATGGATGTGTGGTGTGACAAGAATGGATAGGGTAAGGAACGAGTATATTAGAGGAAGTTTGAAAGTTGCACCAGTGAATGAAAAATTGAGAAGCGAGCGGCTGTCATGGTATGGACATGTTATGAGAAGAGAGGAAAGCAATGTCGTTAGAAAGGTGCAAAGTATGACTGTAGAGGCTTTAAGAAGTAGAGGTAGGCCAAAGAAAAGATGGATGGAATGTGTGAAAGAGGATATGACAAGGAGAGGAGTGAATGAAGAGATGACTTCTGACAGAGGTGTGTGGAGGAGAAAGACTTGTTGCGCCGACCCCAAATAATTGGGATAAGGGCAGGTAGATGATGATGATCTCTGGACTGTGTGAATTGATTTTGATTTTTTTAAAATGGCGGTACCATTCTCTCATTACGACAATTATTTGGTCCCATTTCGGTCATTTGAAGTCGGTCCTTGTGTCAATTTATAAAGTGTATTATATGTTAGTGTCACGTTGTTGCCAAGCTTTATACTGCTATAGAACTTTGAATATACTTACATGTTCAGAGCCTCGTCTATCAGTCACCAGAAGCCGGACAGGATAACTTGATCCCCAGAGATGACATGTTTTATTTAGTTACTTTTTTAGGGTTCCGTACCCAAAGGGTAAATAAAACCCTATTACTGTGACTTCGCTGTCCGTCCGTCCATCTTGCGCTGTATTTCATAAACCGTGATAGCTAGAAAGTTGAAATTTTCACAGTTGATGTATTTCTGTTGCCTCTATAACAACAACACACACATATCACGCCTATATCCCCGCAGGGGTAGGCAGAGGTGCATTACACACCCACAATTTGCCAGTATTTTTGGTCCCACGTAATAGGGGGCAAGCCTATTGCCGTCACCGGGCACACATATTATAGGTTATGTCCAAAATGGCCGAATGAATTTAATAAAAAGTAGTAACCATATTTTAATTTTGAAAAAAAATTGAAGCCCGTTGCCTCGCGATGAAATGTTGATGAAAGACAACAAAATCTTACGTACCAGCGGCTATGGCACATCCAACTAAAGTCCTGGGCGTCTCGGACTTAACATATACAACAACAAATACTAAAAAAAACAGAATATAATAAATATTTAAGAGGGGTCCCATACAACAAACGTGATTTTGTTCTTTCTGGCCGGTTTTCTTAAAAGTCATAGTACGTTTTCGAAATTTAATTACACAGTATTTGAATAAGTGTTTAGTACAAGTGGCTAGTACATGTGAGTGTTGTACGCATGCGCGAATATCGTGACATAAGATGCGCGTGAGAACGGCCCCGGGTAACGAACTCGATGTAGTTTATTTTCATTCCTGTGTTTTGGCCGGTGCGTTGAGCGCAGCTGACGTGGATTCTATAAAATTTTAATAGGAATAGAATATAATTATACTTCTTTTTCTCATTGTGTAGTGAAAATTTGGAAAATAGGTCTAATATCTGTGTGAGAGACATATATATGTACTATGATATTATAAAAACATGTGACAGATGACCAGCCCTTTAGAAATTCAATGTACCAACCTACTGACTTTTACTGTAACTTTCTATGTACCTAAAACTTTTTTAAACCAATTTTTTTAAAATTTTTGGTATTGTAAATATGTAGTGTAAATAAATAATAACTTCTGTTAGGAAATTTTGACACTATCATCTAGTTTTATACTAAGCAATAATTATGCTACTACTAAACATTGAAATCCTAATATTAGGTACCTACTTTGAAGAAAGTGTACACTTAACATAGATAAGGTTCATTCCTAACATGCGTGGCCAAAGTCCACCGGGCGCCACTGGAAATACCTAAGTGTCACCAGAGACGCCCACAGCAATGGGCATGGAAGTGGCCGCGGTCTCGCGAAGTTTAAAAAAAAAAAAAAGTTTCATTCCTACCATATTTATGTTATATAATTTAAGGATTGATTCTAAGACTTCAGAACAAAATTTTCTGTCACTTTTTGAGGATTGATCTCGGGACATCAGGGCCCATGTGCTTTAGTAGTGTCCTTCAGAAAATACGTTCATTTAAGAGAGTCTAACAAAGCTAAATTTGTTATGTATTGAATTTTTATTATACTTCATTTTTTCAAACAACCAATAATGTCTTATCCATTTTTTCTGAATCTACGGTTTATAATAATAGCATAGACTCATAGACGAGCACATGTCTTATATCTGTTACACACATACTCGTACTTAAGGCACCAAGTATATAATATATACGGTTTTTTGCCAATATTTTTGTAGTACATTAAAAAAACTGCTATTTTTGTATGAAGTTTTTACTAAAATAAATATGTTAGGACATTTGCACACAATGCTATTTTGTTTCGAACTTAGGAGAGCATATATATTACTTATTCTGCCTAGTTCTTGGTAACAGATAACTCATAATGTTAACTAGATTGATGACTAGATTTGACTGCTTCGGTGGCGTGGTCGGTAGTGTATCCGCTTTCGACGCTTTACAAAAAAAATGTATATAAGTATTTATATCAGTTTATCTAGTACTCTGCTTAGTTTCTTAGTTTGAGACTAGATGGCGTTGTGTGAATTGTCCTAACATATTAAAAAAAAAAACTAGAAAGACCCGCTGTTGGAAATGCATTACTAATCCTTTTGGTATAACTTTTGTAATTTACACAATTTACTTTTAATAATTCTACTGTCAATTTATTGTTTTTTTTTTTAATTTATTTAAAGAAACGTACGCGGTTTCTAACTAATACTCGTTATTGTACATTATTTTATATTTGTTTGCTTTCAACTTACCTATTAGAGATGTAGATTGATGATACTTGACGGCACTTGCACACGTATTTTATACAATTTAGTATAAATTTTACCGAGTAGTAAAGATTTTTTAATTTATATTGACAAAATGTAGGTTACAAAAATATTTACACAAAAAAATGTAGATCTAAAATTCAACAATTTACAAACATGCGTCTCATAATTCCTCCGCATCGGCGAATGGGTAAGAATGGGCCCAGAATATCGGCAACGGAAATGTTGACATAATTTTTATTACCTATACTACGTATACATAGACCGCTGGTAACCGGTCTGAACCACTAACAGCCACTCTGCACGTCTGAACAGTCAAATAGTTGAGGATGACGTCACGTCACTACAGCTTCATAGTTTAAGTTCTTGCGTGGCAAAAAAATGGAACTAATCATTGTTTGTAGTTTATGTTCTGAGTTCTTGTTTTTGACGTGTTTTAATGTAATGTGGCGCCCCTAGTGGAACGCAAACATATTCAGAACCGCTTAGTATTCGTCACGAAGAAAACGGGAGACACTCTTCCTCTATATAATATAGAAACTCAATGTAACTCACCTGTAATCCGAACCAACATTCAAAACAGTTTTCACTCTAGATTTTACCTCATCGATTGCACAGTCTACCTACCTACGTAGATGTTCCTAGAAAATAGTTAAGTTTTAATAGGGTAGCTAGTATGATTCATATTTTCTAGCGGTTGGCTGCGGTTTTCTTAAAACTCGAAATATTAAATAGTTTTGGATAGTAAAGGTTCGAGGGATGCTACCTTTGCGGTTTGCGTATCGTCCATACTAGTTTTAATGACTTAAAAAAATTAATACGTCATTATATCAGAAGGGCTGGGTGGATCTTTTACTGGCAGTCATTTCGTAGTGAAGGGTGAGCCTATTGGCATTATTACAAACAGCAACCCAGCAGCAAATGCACCGCGTGCGAATGAAAATCATATGGGGCTCCGAAGTAACGTTCGATTCAAAATTCCGTTACTAAACTGTGTCAAACGTCTGATTACGAGAATTTGGGAATTTGGACGTTACTTAGCTTGCCATGTGTTGCACGTGGTATACCATAGCTAGCATTTATGCGTACTATATATTATAGTTCTTGCCATGTGTTGCACGTGGTATACCATAGCTAGCATTTATGCGTACTATATATTATAGTTCTTGCCATGTGTTGCACGTGGTATACCATAGCTAGCATTTATGCGTACTATATATTATAGTTCTTTATCTACACTAATATTGTAAAGACCAAAGATTTGATTGTTTGTTTGTTTGAAGCGTATAGGTCAATCAAAGAGTCAAGATCAAAAAATCTATTTCGTTTAAGTATTCAGTTTAGCCACATATGAATGTCAAAAATTTTCAATTTTATGTCAAGCAATATTATAAAAATACTAAATTAAGTACATAAATAACCATTTGAAAATGTTTCTTTCGCTGGTTCGCTAAGTTGGTTCTACTGAGAAGATACCAGCAAGAAACTCAGGTAGATTATCCATTTTTTTTCCGTAACAAATGATCCGATTAAAAAAAATCTCTTACTGTTATGTAGCTACATTATCCCTGAGTAACATAGGCTCATTTTTATTAAAGATATTTATTTTATACCGGTGATTTGTTCCCACGGGAACCAGGAACGAGAAAACTATGGCGAAGTCACGGCGATCGCAAGTGACTTATAATGTTCTTCTTCTTATCGTTTAATTAGTCGCCAAACTAGTGTCAGAGTTATTCAAGTAGGTATTTCTATTGGGTCCTTGGTTTCACCTAAAGATAGCTTTTTTTATGAAATACTCGTAATTAACGGTTACTCATAACAATTACAATCTAGACCTTTAAGGCCCTAAGTAATTTAAATTTGACTTAATTTGCTAAAAACTTACAAAGTTAAGAATGTGTCCATTGGCACTTTTCTTATTGTCTCTATTATAATGCAAAGACACTTTGTTCTTGTGTTCTTGAGGAATAGCACTCACTGTACTATGTAACACTAATTACACTAAACTAACTCAAAGGGCTTAGTTCTCTTTAGTCTTCTAATTAGGTCCGTGGTGTCAAGAAGTTGGATAGCCTCGACGTTCACATGTTGAAGAAGCCTTCTTTCATGTGCTTCAGCGTGTTTTTTTATGACTTCACAAACAAGGTCCACTCCTAGGTCTCGGTGGATGTAATCATTTCTAACGTACCAGGGAGCATTTACTATGTTCCGAAGTACCTTATTTTGGAATCTTTGAATTATTTCCACGTCGTTGGTTCGTTTTGTACAGCCCCAAAGTTGAATGCCGTATGTCCATACTGGCATGAGTACCTGTTTGTATAAAAGTAGTTTGTTGTTCACTGACAAAGTAGAATGTCTGCCAAGTAGCCAATACATATTTTTATTGCGTTGAAAAGCGTCAACGTTTGTCCATTCATTCTCGATCTAAGCAGCTTACTTATATCACTTTATTATTAACAAATCCGTGAGTTCACAAGACAATGACGAGGATTACTCATTTGATATAGGTACAAGTTAAATTGACTAGTACAATTTTTGAACGTAGTCGGAGACTACACCTTATAAATGACTCAAGTAATAAGTAATTTCAATTACCAAATAAATCACTTCAAAAATTATACTCATCATAATCATTATACCCAATAACTAGTTACAGCGCGACGTTATTAGACGTAACGGCGGAATTGCTACAGCTATTTCTAGAGAATGGATCAAAGCCGCACTCATTGGCTTAGTACATAACACGTGAACCTAAAAACATATGGTGGGGTCAATAAACTCTATATTACTGTAGAAAAACTAGTGCAGGGGACAAAATACCAAAGCACATTTAATAAATAATGGCCGTTTTCGATGCTAAAATACGCCATCAAATTTAATAACTGATTTAACTTGGACTACCTCGTCCTGTTTACTCATTTACGTCTGTGAACACTTTGGTGTGTTTACCTTAGAAGTAAGTATCATGTTATGCTGGTGAAGTTAGTGAAGTGACGCACTATGTTGCCAAGGGCTCTGTTCACGCATAATTGGCCTTCAACCGGTCGCAGTCTTACGTCATCTCTATGCTATCAGAATGTAAGGAACGTCTTGTTTGTGCTGAACCGATGAACTCGCACAATTTTTAAACAATAATGAACTAAACGGTTCTGATTACTAATAAGCTGAGTGTAGTAGGTACCTACCATTGTATTTGCACTGATTTATAAGATCTTTCTATATTTTTATTATTGATTGATTTTTAACATGATAATTCCTTCTATACCCATTCTGGTGGATACGAAAAGTCCGAGCTTCTACGTAAAACCAATAAAACATTTTTAAACTTTGAGCGCTATAACACCTCTACCTACTCCATAGGGGTTAAGGACGTGACTATACGTACTTAAATATACATAATAATTGTCTCAGTCAATTCCATTTCAATCTCACAAGTTTTGGAACTACGACTGTGTACTGTGTAAGCGAGTAGGGTGGTGTTTCAATATGAGGTCATTGATCTTTGTGTTCAAATACATAACGCTGGGTTCATTATCATCAATTAGGTACTAGGTTGCATTTTAATACTAGTATCTTTTACATAATGGTAACAATAAGTATTATGAATATTTCTAGACAAATAACTGGATCGACCGATGTAGGAGGTACCTATGGAGTTTTCTTTTTGAGAAATTGTCTGATTATTTTCTTTTGTTAAGAACTATGGAAAATACATGCGAATTATATGGTAGCTACATCGGTCCCAGTTGCCATACGAACATCTATGGCAGTTGTTCCGTGTAGTTAAAGCCCTAAATAAAAAACTGACTGATCTAACTACAGAACTTCGATATCGCCCGTGAGTTGATGGCATTGGCTTCATGGAAAATATCAAAATTCAGCCGCATCGCATACTTGAATGGAGAACCGATCCCAACTGGGTTGGTAAAAAATTCAGTGGATGGTGATGGTATCAAGCATAAGTTGAACAATATAGAACTCAAATGTTGCCGTAGTAAGTTTGTCAGTTATATTTTATGTCAATTGACGGACTTTTAAACAAGTAACTTCTTAGAGTTATAATTTCAAAGATCACTCCATCTAGATTTATGTATTTGACAGACGGCCCAGACCATCAATATTAATGTATTTAGATAGGTAGGTATTGCATAAAGAGGAGCTACACTCTGTGCTGAAAGTTTTGAAACTCCACTGACACTAATCAGTCATGTTTCAAGGGTCGAACTAAAATAAAGGGATCGTCAACTAGATACCTTCAAATGTTTTAGATAAGAACACATTCGTCAGTTACGGCACTGAGTATTTTAAACGTTAATAAAGCTCAGTATCTACACTCGAATTTGTTCGAGAGCCTTTCAATTTGCCCTATAATTGGTACTGTTCGGATAGGCAGATGATGTTTAAGTGCTTTTAATGTTTGCCGCTCGTAATATTATGTTGGGGATATCTGGCCGGTCCCGACGGAGGCGCGCTTGCCAGATTAGGCCACCGGTGGGGTTGCACAGCTCCCGGCTCACCTTGGAGAGTAATTATAATGATCGGCGCCGAAACCCTAGTCTGGGCCGGGAGGTTTCCTGGAGAGGCGTGCCGGGCGAGCGGGTGGCGCAGCCGAGGTACGCCCACGCGACGCGCCCCGTCCCCCGGGCACTCCACCACCCTCTAGCTCGTGTCGACCCCCCGCCGGTGCCTCCACACCCCACGTACCGTAATAACCCAATTTGTAAGAACCCCCCATTTTCAAGGACGGCCGTCGGTCTTTATGGCGGCGGCGACGGCGGCGTTGATTCCCGACCTTGTTTATTTCAGTTTCTTTTTGTTTAGAAACTGGCTGAACTTATTTTTGGTACGTCTGTACCCGGCCGGGGCCTGCTTGTTTTTGTATTTTTCGATGGTGTTTGATATGTCGAACACAAAGGATGTACGCCTATCTACGCGTATCTTTGTGAACCCTTCTACCACGGATCAGTTTCAATTATGTAGTTTCCTTCAAAGGCTGTGAAACATTTTCGAGATAAGTAATTGGTTGTATTTCGTTTGAGTATTGACCAGTAAACCGTGAATTTGTTCCTCTAACTGAATAACTATCATTATCTGCGGTAGCTGTCAAGTGAACATATAAATGACCTACTTAAATAGATAAAGCTAGTTACTTCACTGCGTAAGTGAGAGAGTTGGTTATTTCAAAAATTAGGTAGGTACACGCTACACGTGACGTTGAAAGACAGTGAATGTGATAGACATCTGTAATCTATCTCTATACATATTTATAATACGACGGTTGGCTCATTTGTTAATGGTATTCTAAAGTTCAAGGCCGACCAAGGCACCCTTGTCAAATCCGTCTTTTTGGTCCGTCTAGACAGCTTCACACCTACAACCCTTTAGGGGGCCAGTTCAATTACAAATCTTTAGATTTTTCCTCGAACAATCAGTAAAACAAATGAGCTAGCTCTATCCGTTATGCAGTTCACTATAAAGTTACTAGATAAGTAGGGACTTAGGGAGTGTCCTATATACCTGTGTGCTGTGTGTAAGTATGTTTATATCATGATGGCTAGGTACATCCTAATTTCAGCAGGAAATCATCATTGCCTAGGTATATTTATCAGCCCCTGGAAATGCCTTCTGGTGTGTGGGCCGCGGTCTCGCGGAATAAAAATAAAAGGTACATTTAAGGACGTAGGGGCAGCCGTGGTATCGACACCACCAGCTCAAGTCATCCTGTGACCACAGCCCCATGTAACTCGGTCAAAACGTCAAGCCAAACATAAGGTGAATTACCGCGTTAAAGTCCCGTAGACTAGCTCAATATTTGGCTTACAACGTGCTGTCATCCGAGATGCCAAAATATCATAGGCTAAAGATAGTAGGTAATTAAGTACGGTGACGAACACGAATGCTTATTCAAAATGCATTAAAAATAGCAAAGCATAAAGCGGCAAATTAAAAATCTTTCAGCATATCATGCACGCATGGTAAATATCATGAGAATGTATAATATGCATGCATGCAATCAGGAATAAATTGTGGGCAATTTTATTTGTTCGTACTATTATGATTCGTTCAACATGGCGGCAAGATTTTATCAGTACAATCGCCGACTGTGCGGTTATTTTCTAAACGACTTTTTGTGAGTTAATTTTATAGTACAATGTTAATGGGAAGGAAATGTTTGACCTGTGTTATAGCTACAGAATACAGAATTTATAAGCTCTAAGGCCCTAATTATGAGTATTTTTGGTAGTGTGTGGAGGAAGGAACTACTTATTGTGACGAAGGTTACCGTTTATTTATGAAGAGCTTTCTAATATTTTTTTGAGCCAATAAAGGCGTAGGAGGTTAGTGGCCTAAGTTTATTTAAGAAGGTTGGTAAAAAACATAAAATTAACACCAAAATAATTATATTTATTTGGCTAGTCGTGTCTATATACACAGGAGGGGCTCGTGGTCTAGAGGTAACCGAAGATGTTTACACATTGCAAAGGTTAAGCAACATCTAGTCAGGACGGGTATCTTATGACATTGAGACCCATCTGTGCCTCGGAGAGCATGTTAAGCCGTCGGTTGTCACACAAACATCTATGGCAGTGGTTAGGGGTAGTTGGAGCCCTAAATAAAAAATCCAACCGGTCTAACTACAGAATTTCGATATCGCCCATGGGGTGTGGAGGTCAGATGGCAGTCGCTCCACGCAAAATATCGAAGTTCAGACGAATCGCAGTTAGACTGGAAAACCGACCCCGACTGCGTTGGGAAAAGGCTCGGTGGATGATGATTATTTAAAAACACCAAGAAAATAACCTTTATTCAAACTGATATATCCCTTTATTGAAGGTGTTAAGTAATTGATTTATTTCTCCACGATCCATTAGGTTTCTTTGTTATATTTACTTTAATCCAATGTCATGGTCAAGTGTACGTGCGCTATTGAGTATTTTACTACCACATCAAAGTGATCATCATCTAATTGTGAAGATATATCACTCCATATCACATGTGTATCAGTTTATTTTTAAACAATATTCTTGCTTTCCATGGTCCATTATTTTATACTCTAGTTACACCCTTTCTGATTGAGGCATGACTGTTATAGATTTTAGAATGTTAGATATTATATTGTACCAGCCTTTACAGAGACGTGGTTAACCAAAACCATCGATCACTCAAAGCAATATTAATATCAAGTGAAGAATGATTGATAATATTTTTCGGACACTTTCGTCTATGAGTACTATTTATAGTTCGTATTTGTTACATGTGCGTTTTTACAGTAGAATAATTTCTTTGGACTTAGAAATCGGTTATTATGTTATATGAGCGACTTCATCCGCGTGCAACAGATTTCCAATATTTATTTTAAAAACTCTAATTCATGGACAACCCTACATAACAAGGATTTCCAAATGTCGGTAAAATCGATTTTATGGTTGCACCGTGTATCGATTATAATATCGATTGATTTCGTACAGCATCAATTTATTATTGTAGCATTAATTTCGATGTACTATGCTGAGGCATACTTATATTCCCTATTCTGTGGCTGAGGTGTCACTTAAGTGGAATTGAGAGAAAGAAGTTTTAAAACACGTATCCTCAGGACCGTATACATTAATGACTTAAATAAACTATTTCCCATAAAGTTTAAAAACGTCGACTGTCTGAGTTGTTATAATGGTAGTGAAAGTGTAATCTTAAAATGCAACTGTCAGATTCACTTTTCAAGTGTATCATTTACTTTTCAGAACCATACAAAAAGTGAAGACATTTGCGCTTTTGATAAATCACGGCAGCTTTAGTCATCACCTCAATATTTGATTCCGGAACTAGAAAAATTAACGTTCCATTTTCAAAGGTCAGAGAGCTGTCGCTTTGTGTTAAGTTCTGAGATTGTAACTAGACCGTTTTGTCAAATACAGTGCCATCAGACTCGGGGCTACTGGGATTTAGGGTGAGGTGTGAGCTGTAGTATGAGTGCGGTGGTTTGTCGCGCCAGTTTCATCCCTAGAACGGCGCATGGACTAAAATGTGCCACCGATACTCAGCAAAAACATGAAACAATTTTGTTGTTTGTGTTTTGCAATAACAAGATAAAATGATTTTCCATTTTAATTATTTTTAATTATTTCATGAACCACATAGTCTGTGGTGTGTGCCGATATGCCTGTACTTCTGGCTGCGTATGGTAGATGTTTCTTCCGTAGTTACTCGTATGAGGTGTAGCTTACAGTGTAGGTGGAGTCATAAATTTAAATTTGTTTTATTTAAAATCTAATTAAATAAAAAAAAATCTAAAAATATTTTTATTTAATTTGTAACAATAGTTAGAAATATTCGAATAAAGAGAGAATAACTTTTTAATTATTTATAGGAGGCCATCCTCTTTATGATAATTTTTAAAAATTTCTAACTATTGTTACAAATTTCTTTTTTTTCTAAGGTTAAGTATATTTTTATTTTTGCAATATTATTGAATTAAATATAAAGTATTTTTTATATTAATCAAGACGATACCCAACTTGTCTATAATAAATACCCAATTTACAGCAAAGTGACAAAAAAAGAAACTTCCAAAGCTTTATTGGAACAAAAAATAGGCCGTATGAAAGAAAATTCAAAGGTCTACGCATCGTATGCAGGGCGGAATAACTTATAGGGGCATAAGCGTTAAAAATTGAGGCCGCCTATAGTCTGATATCGAGGAAAACTGACTTGAAACACGCACTGAAATTCACGCTAGTCCAGTTTTGACCTGTATTATGATAAAATTTTCGACACAATCCTTAAAATAATATTGATTGAAACAGAATACATTACTCATTAAGTATTGCGCACAACTTGAAAATGCGAAGCCAGGCGTCGATGGATAGTAAATAATATTTTATCTTCATTGTATTTACTCTTGTGAACATGTGTAAGAGTCTGATATGCGTCATAAGTATATTACTAGCTATATTCTATATTGATGCAATAAGGGCGAGAATTACTCGAATTTCTAGATTTCATATTTTACTAAGGTTTCAGAGAAGATGTATACCTAAGCGAAGAACTCAGTACATGGTGGGATGACAAAATCACTCATTGCTGCCAACGCGGAATCGTCGAATTATTCCTCGTTTCACGTGAAATTCATATTCTTCTTACCTCGTTACTCCTTCCTTAACCTTCCTAAACCTCCTCCTCCTTTTAAATATCACATAAAAGGTTCATTAGTACCTTACCTAATGTAAGACGTGTTAAAACCAGTGTTAAGGTTAGGGATGATATAATAGAATTGGTCGATGACACTGTCTTTCTGGGCATAACGTTAGACTCCAAATTGCAATGGGGGCCTCATATCGGGAAAATTTCGGCCAGGCTTAGTTCAGCAGCCTATGCTGTCAAAAAGATCCGACAACTTACAGACATTAAAACGGCGCGTCTTGTCTACTTCAGCTACTTCCACAGTATCATGACATATGGCATACTACTGTGGGGTAACGCTGCCGATATTGAATGCATCTTTGTGTTGCAGAAGAGGGCTGTCCGGACTATCTATGGAATGGGGTCTCGGGAGTCATTAAGATATAAGTTTGAGCATATTAACATCCTTACAGTGTATTCACAGTATATTTATGAAATTTTATTGTATACCCACAAGAACAAAAGTAGGTTTGTGAAAAATAGTGATAATCATAATCTAAATTTAAGAAATAAGGATAAACTGACTGTTCCTAAATTTAGGCTTCATAAAGTGAGTAATTCTTTTGCGGGGAACTTTATTCGAATGTACAATACATTGCCAACCGAAATAGCAAATTTATCTGTCAATAAATTTAAAAAACTATTAGTATTACTAGTACTAGTATTAATGATTTCTTAGATGACAAGGCTGCCTGGTTGTAACACGAATTGCTCCTTTCTAAATAACTCTGTATTAGATTTAAGATGAAATATTTTGAAAAAAGCCGAACTGAGTTTCTTGAGGGCTCTTCTCAGTCTCGTTGCATTTTGGAACCTTCGGTAGAGTCACACCAACTTTTGACGAATCTAAATAATTTGCTAAAAATTTCAAAGATAATAAACGTTATTTTATTTTATTTAATTTAATTTTATTCAGTATCTATCACAAAAAAAAATATAAAATACCTAATACCTAAGACCTACATAATAGTTAAATAAGTACTTATTTTGAATCGTTTTCCAATTTTATCGTAATGTTAAAATGTTTAATCAAGTCTTACTAGCTGGAAAATGAAATCTTTTGGATGAAACCTGAAAATTTACTCGGATGATGATGATAGGCAAGTAAATAGATCGAAAAGCATTAAAAGATGAAGTGGTACTTCTCAATAGAACTCGATAAGGAAGGTATTTGGTTAGGATAGTGGTTGGCCTCTTTGTTTTTGTCCGTAATACGGGAGAGAATTTTGCAAAATTTGCTTTTATAATTTGTCTGACAAAATATACCAACCAGACCCCCATAATTGCCTAAAATTATTAATGTAATAAAGTAGGTATTCAAATAGAAAAATCATAATTGTCTGCTTCGAAACCTAAAAAGGATCCTTATTTTTTATTAAGATAATTATAATTTGGTACCTAGTACCTAATTGTAGTATGCTATAATAAATGTATGCTTAACATCTACTCGCTGAAACCTCGAAAGATTTTGTGCAAGTTGTGTGAAATGGAAGTTGTCCATTTTCTCACCACATCGGTCTCTATTTTCCATCAAGTATTTGTGCAAAATTTTCTTTAATGAAATAAGTACATTCCAGCCTCAGCTATACTTCAAGGATTACTACTACCTATAATCACAAAAAGCATCACTATGAAATGTCGTCCTTGAAAACAAAAATAATTATTTACACGCACTTGAACGGAAAACGTGGCTGTAAAGGCGACGTTTGAAAACAAGAGAATTGATAGCGGCTTGCAAATAATAAAGGGTATTGCCCTCCTCATACCATTGCCTAGATGCCCAGGGCGGCACTCGACGCCGGGGCTCGGTAGCCATGGCAATCGCTCGCGCGGGCCCGTTGCGTTAGATACCATACCTACTTCCTCATACCAACCCGTAGGAACCACCCTCTCCTCTTATTACGGCCTCTTTTCAATTCGCTTTCAATGGCGGCTAAATCTTTACCTGAAGGCCGTTCGAAGCATGTGAAACAGCCCTGGGACCTGAGCTCTGGAACTGTGGTATTTATAGGCTAGCTTTGATGTGTTCGAAAGGACAAATAACACAGTGATTGGATGTTATATAATTGCTCTATTTACTTTTGGACTTTGATCTATCTGTATGTATTTACTAAAAGAAGAAATTAAATAGTCTTATACGTTCCTGGTCCTAGCTTTGGCGGCATCCTATTTTTTCGCTCAAAAGAAGACATTACAAACGTCGACATATGTTTCACCTCTTCACGAGGCATTCTCAAGACTGTCTCAAAGAGATACCAACATATGTCGACGTTTGTAATGTCTTCTTTTGAGCGAAATTATGCTATTATTTAAAAATTAAACATCATATTTACCATTGTTTTATCATGGACTTTCGCCAGGTACCGCCTGACTCCATTCAGTATTTAAGATCAAGATGTCTAAATCAGTAACTTATATAAGTTGCCTTACTTGCATATGATATCTAAGTATCTAACTATCTCCGTTCGCTAAGTTCAATCAAAATAGTTATAGCATTTGTTACGTGATGGCTAGGCTAATAAACGCCAAGAAAAGACCATTGTTAGGGTTCCGTAGTAAAAGTCTCGGAACCCTTATAGTTTCGTCATGTCCATCAGTCAGTCCTCAGCTTGCCTCCCAAACTGTTAGTCTTAGAAAGATGAATTTTACACGGATATGTGTATTTACTATTTCGACAAAGTGCTACAATAAAATTATGAAACATATTTTTTTTTTTTTTTTACCTGGTACCTCCCCTACAATTAAAGTGGTATCATTAGGTTGGTATCATTATTAGGAGGTTGTTAAGACAATTTTTTGATTAAGGTGTCCGTTTGCGAGATATTCAATTTTATAGCGCATTTTTTGGTTAAAACGTAGGGTAAAAACATTTAATAAAAAGTAGCGGCAGTATCGTAATTTTCAAAAAAAAATTGAAACCCGTTGCCTTGCGATGAAATGTTGATGAAAGGCAACCAAATCTTACGTGCCAGCAGCTATGGCACAGCCAATTAAAGTCCTGGGCGTACAAGCTTACTTAGTACTACAATCGTAGTTAATGTCTGATTGGTTGCTCGAACCTAAATGGATCAATATAGCTGTTAGAGAGACGAGGAAGAGCTAACAGACAAATTTTTTCAAGGCCAAAAGATAAACAAAGGCTTTGATAGGGTTGTCTCGTTTATCGTACACTCAATAACTTTAATATCTAAGTGAATACCAACTGGTTTCGTCAATGATTAATTTCATTTATATTCTACTAGCCAACGTCCGCTTGCCAAATTACATACTAAAAACCTTCCTCAAGCACCACTCTATATCTATTGATGAAAAAGCATATACATACGGACGGAGGTGACTTTGTTTTTTAATATGAAGTGATAGTGATAAGTGTGTAAAGTATTGTGATCGTGTAACATGTCAATTTCGAGATTTTCAGTTTTGAATAAATATTTAAGGGATAATAAATATTTATATTTAATAAATATGTTTTGTCGTTTTGGTACGGAACGCTTTATGCCCGAGTCCTACTCGCACTAGAACGATTTTTATACCTAAGTTTTGATGGTAAAATAAAATACGGCCTATCTGATGGTAAACTATATTTTTTTCTAATTTAGCCGTTTTTCAGTTTTTAGAACCAACCTCATAAAACTAGACTCAAAAGGGTTAATTTAAAAATTGTATCCTGCTTAAAAGTTCATAGTTTAATGATTCTGAATTCCCGATACCTTCTCATTCATCTAAATAATACTAAACCATTAATTTTAAATTTTAAAACCCATTTTTATCTGAACGATTATTCTATTCTAATCTATTCTTACCGAAATTGTAGGAGTACTATCTCAGCTTCGACTTTAGCCGCTCAAAATTCAAACAATTATATCGCAAAAATCTCGTGATCAAATAAACTCTATTTGATCACGTTTCGTTACTGCTGTATCATTAGTTGAATAAATCGATCGACTAAAATTGACGATAAATTACTCTTAGTGCAGGTGATGATGACGTTATTATCTCTAGTGACAACAAATCATTATGCAAAACCATTGTTTGACGCAAACGCATAAATCATTTTGTGCAATAACATGTTGTTCACTGCCTAGTTTATTTAGTACCATCAGTAACAAAAATCTAGTAGAAAAAATTAAATTTACTTTAAACATGCTATCAAGTGCTAAGATACACTTTGTGCTGAAGTCTGGGTGTTTCCTATGTATAATATGTATATAATTTATACCTTTAAGAAACACTATCTGTCCAGAGCCTGGAGAGGCTGGCAATCTGTCATACAGGTCTCCTAGTACAGATACTAGTTTCTCACTTAAACTAAGCCTACCGTACATCTAGATTAAGTTTCATTCATGTAACAACATTCTGTGTGAGAGAAGAAAATAAAAAACACATATATTTATATTTGAAAATATAAAAAATAGTGACCCACCGGTATCGAGTACAGAGACCAAGCTACCGGTGGTTAGGGCTCCAGAGATAGGAACTATTATTATTATTATTGTATTTACAAAAAAAAATGTAAGAAAGTATTTATGTAAGTCTAATACTCGTATCTCAAACTTTGCTTAGTTTGAGAATTAAGTAGTCGTCAAAGATCGGTACCTGTAAGATGCATTGCTACTCAACCACGCCTCCGAACATAGGTAATTGGATGAAAATTAGCACAAATATGAAGTGCTGAATATAATGTGCAACAATGGGTTAGCACGAAACGATGGAAAGAGACCGGACGGTATGTCGTTGCTACCGTTGAAGATGGGAAGTCCTTTGGTGTGGGACGCTACATGCGTTGACACCTTAGCACCTTCACACCTTCTAAGCACATACGGATGTGCCGGCTCTGCTGCTACATCGGCTGAAGTCCTCAAACGGCGTAAATATGCTAACCTAGCAGATGATTACATATTTGAGGCGTTTGGGGTTGAGACACTGGGGTCATGGGGTCCGAGTGCTCGCCGCCTTTATAGAGACATTGCTAAACGCTTAATCGATGCTACTCATGACCAGAAGGTTGGCTATTTTCTGGCCCAAAGAATAAGTATCGCCATCCAACGTGGCAACACAGCCAACATTGTGGGAACCTTCCCAGTCGGCAATGACGCGGAGGATTTTTTAAACGATATTTTGTAATGTAAATATTTTTAGTATATAATTATGTATAATATGCAACATAAAGCCCATTAAGAAGATACACTTTTTATTCCCGTTAATCTGTTCTTATAAGCATTAGGAGCGAGAAAACTATTCCACGAAATATGATTTTGAAAACCTATATAACGTTCTGTTATCACTTTCAGTTATACTTACACAATCATGAATAATTACAAGTACGAGTACGGTCTACATACATACCCGAATTGGTGAGATCATACCTATACATCTGCAACATCTGTCCTGGTACCTGGAATTTAAGTTCAAATTACAAAATATTTAGTTCAGTATGTAGTGGTCGGAATCTGCAATAGGCTGACCAACTATTGTGTGGGATTCATTAAGTTATTGGCAAAATGTGGACGATAAATACAGCTCTACCTACCTAAGTATAAATATGGTCAGTGAATTCAGTTGCTAACCGTACCTATTCACGTCTCGGTTTTGTTTACATTTAAATAAATGCCTTAACCGTCTGCATGTTTTGCAAACTAGCTCACACAAATGCATGTCATAAGTTGATATAGAATTTATACAGAAAACGATTTGAAAGTCAATCATCTGCAAACTTTCCACGAACTGACCGAAAACAATACGGACGAAAATAATTCACAAAATATTTTTATTTATGACTAGAAATGAGTGCAAGAGTACTAAACAGTTTCGGGTTTGAATCCAACCAACAGATAAAAGTTCGACGCCAGATTTATTATACAAGTCCAGTGTTGCTAATTTAATAGCTAGTGAAGTAATTCTCAACCAACCCACGCGTCAGAAATTGATACATAGAATTATTTTTTTATCTTATTAATTACACAGATCGAGCTTTTGTCTCCAAAGTGGTAGACAGAGATGATTTTTTGTCCACATTTCGCCAATTATTTTGTTAGTCTCACATGATCGAGGCGAGCCTATGGCCGGTTACAGGCACATAATACATATACACCAGATCCTCCTCCGTTTGTCTGTAAGTGCACCGCAACCAGGTCAGAATGAGTTGGCCCCCGGATATTATAGTAGAACTTTAGCACATTTGCCAAATAGAGTAGATAATAAAACCAGCAAAGTGCGTACCAAAACGGCAAAAAAACGTGTTTGTTGTATGGAAGCCCCCTTAAATATTTATGTTATTCTGTTTTTGAGTATTTGTTTTTAAAGAGGCAACCGAAATACATCA
The DNA here is from genome assembly GCA_963556515.1 of Nudaria mundana. Classification (NCBI taxonomy): domain Eukaryota; kingdom Metazoa; phylum Arthropoda; class Insecta; order Lepidoptera; family Erebidae; genus Nudaria; species Nudaria mundana. The sequence goes on along the minus strand of OY748291.1, from coordinate 21,127,919 downwards.
TCTGTGAAAATTTCAACTTTCTAACTAACACGGTTCATGAGATACAGCACGAGACAGACGGACAGACGGGCACCGAAGTCTCAGAATAGGTTTCCCGTTTTACCCTTTGGATACGGAATCTTAAAAAAAAGAGAAAAAAAAAATGTTTTTCTTAGTATAGGTAGGGTTAGAGAAGAACCTGGAGTCAGTGTCTATCAGTGTGTTCAGGCACATGGAACATCGGGTTGTTCCTTATTGATCCCACAAAAGTTGTCCCGAATTCGAAAATTCTTAATTGATCCCACTTTTACTTCCTTTATGATCCCACGGCACTTTATTTATTCTTAATTGATCCCATTTTTGTGTAGTCTACTATTCTCAACTGATCCCAAACCATCTTTTTCTTATAAAAACACTTTTTGTGGGTACGGTTTACAAATAAGGTAAGTAAATTGAATGACAGAAAAGGCGGTTATTAAAATCTTGTTACAGTGGCTCGCAGATCTGAATTTCTTCATCAAGCATCAGGCGTTACAATTAATGTAATAAAGGGATTAAGGAGGATAATATAAAAAAGGGACATGTGAATAAAATTGTGTAATAATAAAAAAAAACAAAAGAATCAAAATATTACAAAAATTCAATAAAACTTAAGAAAGAGTATTTATATCAATTTCGAAGTACAAGATAATATAAATTATAATTATATTACCTTGTACTTTTTTTTTAAAGTATTGTACAAAATTACGCATACGGTAGATTAAAACAGCTTTAACGGATTATTCCCGTTTGCCCCACCAGGCTTTGTCCCACCAGTGGGACGAACGCGAATTCTATAAATTAATTAATTTTTATTCCCATTGGCCCCACCATCAAGTTCAGTGGGACGAACGGGATTCCCGTTGGCCCCACTAATTTAAAAATTGGTTTTTGTGGTACAAACATTAATGTATCATCATTTGAAACTAAAATTAATGTCTAGTGATAAGTAAAATAAAAAATATCAAATAAATCATCTTTCAATTTAAATACAGATAAATCACGTATATAATAGATTAAAAGTACAAAAAAATTTAAAATAAAATCACAGATCAATGACTCTTCTTTATTTAATAACCTTAATTATAATATAACAAAAAACATTTTTTTGCCTAGTTTATGAACCTGGCAACAATAATGTTTTTTTTATACTTAAAAATATACAACTATAAAGAAATAAAGATACAAAAATTATCTCGAATATATCGTTTTAATAAGATTGTAACAGTTTCTCTCTCTCTTTTCTTGTCCGTCCGTGAACAACTTTCAACTCAAGAATGGTAAGAGCTAGAGACTCAGTGTAAACGCCAATCGACATAGCATAGTTGAAAACCCCCCAAAATGAACTTGACCTTGACCTCTGATCTCAAGGTCAAGGTCAAAACGAAGTCAAATCGAGAACAGTAATAGTTAGAGACTCAAGACCAGCTGCAATCAACTCAGCATGGTCAAAGACCTCTAAAATAAACTTGACCTTTGACCTCTGATCTAAAGGTCAAGGTCAAAACGAGGTGAAATCAAGAACGGTAATAGAGACTCAAGATTAGCTGCAATCAACTCCGCATGGTCAAAGACCTCTAAAATGATGTTGAAATTCATGTCATGTGACATTTTTTAGAATTTATGAGTTAATTTCACTTACATTGCAAAGTTGTTATAACACGACATCAGTACTTTTCAAATGTTAGAATTGCACTAAATTAACAGGATAAAAAAAATAGCGAGCGAGCATCAGGGGTAAACCAATAAGACACTTGCAATGAACACAATGTTATCGGTGCTATTGCCATGCATCGGTGCACTGGGAATATTCATAATAACTATTTGTGTCTCTTTTGCTCTGCCTTAAAAGAATGTGTAAGAAAGGCGCACTTTCGTTGAATCCTGTTTCACAATTCCAGACTTTAACACCACAGAGTAAATTTCCAAATACAAGCACTTACAGTTCAGGGAATATGAATTGACCATTTGGAATCTTCACTATCGTCTTTATATAATTCTAATCCTTAGCAAATTCGGAACAACCCAAAAAAATTAATTGAACATAGATCAGAATTTCTTGATGTGTAATTTCTTACTATACCGTCCCAAAATTGTTTTCATTTCATTGAGTGGGACAAACGGGAAATTAATTAAATATTTAATTTATATTCCCGATAGTCCCACTGAACTTGATGGTGGGGCAAACGGGAATAAAAATTAATTAATTTATAGAATTCCCGTTCGTCCCACTGGTGGGACAAAGCCTGGTGGGACAAACGGGAATAACCCACTTTAACACTCCAGTTATAAATGTTATCAAAAAAGATAACTTGTACATAAAATATAAAAACATCAAATAAATATTTATGCAAATCGACATAGCAATTAAAGTAACCTTTCTAGATAGATAATGCCAAATAAAAATGTTGTAAGATAAACAATACGAATTATTGTGAAAAATTATAAGACTTATCTAGATTATTAGTTTTACTCGTATCACTCGTATTAATCGCAATATTTCTTTATTATTTTTACTGATGAATGAGTAAAATTACCTTATGGAGGATGATGTGCGTTTCAATAATAATAGTAAAGCAGTATCACGGACCACCTTAAACAACGAAATTGAAGGATTTCAATGCAACTGTTAGACTATTTTTTTTCATCACTTCCATTGAAAAAGTCGCGTTTTGTTCCTACATAAGTGCGCCTAAAGTAGTTTTTTTTGTTCAGCGACTTTTTAGCGGGCAATAAAGAGATTCGAATTTTCGAATGAATGAAATGGATTCGAACCAAAAAAAAGAAAACGCGTGAACTTTTTTCATCGCTTTCCTTTTTTTTCATAGAAGGCGATGAAAAGTAATATTTAAGACTCGAGAGTAAAATTATTTATTTCTCAGGCGACGTACTTACTTTGAATCCCTCGCTAAGATCAGGATTCTACCTTGGAAACCCTCGCTGCGCTTGGGATTCTACTCTAGAATCCTTAGCTTCGCTCTGGATTCAAAATAGCGCCTTCTAAAAGAATATCATTTTACTCCCTTTTCATGAACGAGTAGTAGACTCGTATTTTTAAGAAAAGAAGAAAAGAATTTCCAGTGGCTGTTAGACTATGAATTATAAGTATGAGAAAGCAACTGTATCTTATTTTCTGCAAACGTCTCGCGTCTTTCCCATTGGGGCAGGCAGAGACTATGGAATTCCACTTGCTACGATCTTGGCATACTGTATAATAAACATTGTCATTCCAAGTGGGAACGCTGTCATGGACCTTACCAGTTGGCGATTTGTTAATATCGTAAGTAGTACGGAAAAATTACATTTAAATTAAGTACTTGTTTTATACGTACGTATAAGTTTTGCGTAACTTAAAAAAACAGTGTGCGTGACGATTGGGTGTCCTAATCGTGAATCGAAAAACTAATGTTATCTAGATTTAGTAGAAGTTGTAAAAAAATTGTAGAACCGATTTAAAAATTTGTAAAATAATAATTAAAAAAAATATGGCAATTTAAATGAGGTCTCCCAATCCTTACTCAAGGGTACCTATTTTTGGCGAATCGATGCAAGTAGAAGTTAAATTTAATACTCATATTTTAGTAAAAATACAGATAAACACTTCCCAAAATATTCGTCAAGATTAACAAACATTCAAAACTTTTATACATGTTTTAATATATCCCTCAATCCTTACTGTATAGATTGAGGGTCATGGTGTTTTGAAAAAGTGGCTATTTGTCTTAAATTTATTTTTGCATGAAGATTAAGTAAAAGTTGTCTAATAATTTGTAAAAAACAAAAACGACTGAAATACATCACGGTTTAAACATTATAACTCTAGAAACTATGTCCCTCAATACTTATGCCTACTACACGGTCCTAGGACCTCTCCTGTGGAACATCGGATACGACTGGGTGTTGCGGGGTGCATTACCTGAGGGCGTCGGTGTAACTTGCTACGCCGACGATACCCTCGACACGGCGCGGGGAGCAACGCATCAGAAGGCAACACTCAAGGTCACGACTGGGGTTGCTCAAGTCGTGGGTCGGATACGGCGGCTGGGACTGGAGGTGGCACTGAATAAGTCCAAAGCTCTGTGTTTTCACGGACCTCGGCGCGGGCCACCTCCAGGATCCAGCAAAAATGTAGGGAGCGTTAGCATCGGCATCGAGCCCTCGATGAAGTATTTGGGGCTTGTACTCGATAGCCGATAGCTCGATAACCACATTTCCGAAGTTTGGTCCCCAAAGTGACGGGGGCAGCAGCCGCGCTCTCGCGACTGATGCCCAACTTAAAGGGACCCAATGCTTCCTGCAGGAGACTTTACCTGGGGATCGTGCGGAGCATGGCCGTGTACGGGGCTCCCGTATGGGCGGCGAGACTGACGGCCAACAACGCTGCTATTTTACACAGATCGTTGAGGACTTTGACCGTCAGGACAATAAGGGGGTACCGCACGATCTTCCTAGAGGCTGCATGTCTCCTAGCCGCGACCCCTCCATGGGACCTGGAAGCGAGAGCCCTTGCGTCATTGTTTCAATGGCACAAGGAGGCGCTGGAGCGGGACCACAGGCCTGCGTCTCGAGAAATCGAGGACCAGCGGTCCCAACTCCGCCAGGATCTCATGGAGACATGGAAGGTGCGACTTAAGCAACCAAAGTGGGGAACCACCACCATCGCGGCGGTGAGAACGATCATGGAGGAGTGGCTGCAGAGGCAGCACGGTGACCTCACGTACCGTGCGACACATATCATCACCGGGCACGAAAACTTCGGTGAGTATCTGTTTCGCATGCATCGTTAAGTCACACCCGCGTGTCAACACTGCGAGGCTTCCGGTGAAAACACGGCATTCCACACGTTGGTCAGCGCCGGGACCTCGTTGTGGGCCTGGCCTGGTGGTGGGACGCTCTCGCTGGAGACCATGCTACGAGCCGTGGTTTCTAGTGGGAGCCAGTGGAACGCGGCCGTTTCCTTCTGCGAGCAGGTAATGCTCGTGAAGGAGGCGGCCGGTAGGGTGAGGGAGCGTACCCTCCCCGCTGAGTTCCGAAGTCAGACGTGACTACGCCCAGGACCATCGACCTCCATGATCGGGGCCTGAGGACGATGGATTAGCAACCCACCGTCCTTACAGAAGCAGGCTAGAAGATTTGCGTGATGTGGGGCTTCACCCCATGCACGCCTTCACTCACCGACGCGTGATAAAACCCGACCCTAAAGATGCGGGGTAACACCCGACCACCACACAGTGGCCACACAAGTGGCAATTCTTTCAGTATCTACCGGAGGCGCTCGGCAATTGACGTAGGTGCGGCCGAGGACTCAGGCCGCGGATCGCGGATTTAAAAAAATAAAAATATAAAACCCACTAGATTTACTAATATACGAGTATATTTTATATAAAATGTTAAGTATCGGTACTTGTTTTGTGATTATAATGTACGAAAGCTAAAATTCTTTGTAAAAATTAAGTAATGAATGGTCACCCTATACGTATGTAATATTAGGAATATTGATAAGTTAATATTTTGATGAATAACGAATCTTCTAATCAAATAACTGCATAAACTTTTAGTAGAAAATTACTACTAAAATATATATTCGTAGTTAATTATGTACTTACAGTACCTAGTGAGCTACGATCAAGTGTTTTTTGGAGGCATAAGTATTGAAGGACATAGTTTCTAGAGTTATAATTTTTAAACCGTGATGTATTTCAGTCGTTTTTGTTTTTTACAAATTATTAGACAACTTTTACTTAATCTTCATGTAAAAATAAATTTAAAACAAACAGCCACTTTTTCAAAACACCATGACCCTCAATCTATACAGTAAGGATTGAGGGATATATTTAAAACATATATAAAAGTTTTGAATGTTTGTTAATCTTGATGAATATTTTGGGAAGTGTTTATCTATATTTTTACTAAAATATGAGTAAAAAATTTAGCTTCTACTTGCATCGATTCGCCATGAAATAGGTACCCTTGAGTAAGGATTGGGAGACCTCATTTAAATTGCCATATTTTTTTAAATTATTATTTTACAAATTTTTAAATCGGTTCTACAATTTTTTTTACAACTTCTACTAAATCTAGATAACATTAGTTTTTCGTTTCACGATTAGGACACCCAATCGTCACGCACACAAAAAAACAACATGTTAAAGCAAAATATTATGTTTATTGCTTTTCAAAATACTCTCCTTTACATTTTAAACATTTTTTCATGCGATCGAACCATTTTTTAAAACAGGAGGACCACAGATCTTTAGGCATGTTTTCTACGTACTGATTTAACGCTATCACTGCCTCTTCGGAGTTGGTAAAACTGAAACCTCTCATCAAATCTTTGATTTTGGGGAAAATACAGAAATCACAGGGTGCTAGGTCGGGGCTATACGCAGGATGGGTGACGAGTTGTACTTTTTCGGAAGCTAAAAATGACTTTGTTTTGTTGGCCGTGTGTGAAGAAGCGTTGTCATGATGTAGGAGAACGCGGCTTTTGGGTCGTCTTTCGCGAACTTTTTCTAACACCCTGGGTAAACAAATGGTAGAATACCACTCGGCATTAACACTCTTTTGATCTTCAAGTGGTATTGTACAGATGGGACCCGTAGCTGAGAAAAAAAATGCGATCATTTTTTTACCAACGTTTCTCGCCTGCCTCACTTTATATATGTTAGGACAATCCACAGAACGCCATCTAGTCTCAAACTAAGCAGAGCTTGTGATATGAGTACTAGATACACTGATATAAATACTTATATACATTTTTTTTTGTAAATACATACATATTATACATAGTAAACATCCAGACTTCGGTACAAACGTATGTGTCATCACACAAAGTTTGTCCCGACCGGGAATCGAACCCGAGACTCCGGCGTCGAAAGCGGATACACTACCGACCACGCCACCGAAGCAGTCAACTTTTGTTGGCTTGTTCTCATTTTCACACGCCCATTCACAAGATTGCTGTTTTTTTCGGGTTCAAAACAATAAATCCACGTTTCGTCTTCTGTGACAATGTCATAAACAGCATTAGAATGTCCGTGGTCGTACTTCAGTAGCATCTGTGAGCACCGTTCCACGCGAGCCCGCTTCTGCTCCGCTGTCAGTTCATGAGGGATCCAACGACAACAAAGTTTCCGAACTTTCAATTCTTCGTGTAAAATTTTCTGGATTTGACTCATACCAATCCCCAATAGTCCTCAAATTGTCTCATAGGTAATCCGCGGGTTTTCTTATCCTCGGCTTAACAGTAGCCACATTATTTTCGTTGACGGCAGTTGAAGGCCGCCCATCACGAAATTCGTCATGTAAAGAAATTCGTCATCTAAAGAAATTCAGCATACCATCGCCTCACGGTGCTCAAACAAGGTGCTTCTCTCCCAAAAGCATTTTGAAGACGAGCGGCACAGTCTTGCGGAGAGAGAGAGAACTTTTAAAATCATAAAAAATCATCGCTGTAAAATCTTTTCGACTTAATTCCATTTTCGTTGCATACGTAGAACTTTGATGTGTGATAAAAAAACTATTGACAAATGATTTCCCGCCAATTGTTTTTTTTTTATTACTGGGAAAGTTGCAACGTTTAAAAAAATTTAACATTCGAAATTCAAATAGTTCCGATTAGCTAGAAGTGCAAAACTTTTAATGTGCCCCATGTAATTAACTAGCGGACCCGACAGATGTTGTCCTGCAAACTGCAGACGTTGTAATTGAACTCCTCCTAAACGGCTAGACCGATGTTGATGAATTTTTTTGTGTGTGTTCAAGGAGATTCGAGAATGGTTTAGATTCACAATTTGGTTCTTTTTTTTGCATGACAACATCTGTAGGGAACGCTGTTTTTGGCAAAATTTTGCCAAAAACAAAAAAAAAAACAAAAATTAATTATAAGGTTTTTTTTTGATAGAAGAAGCAAGTAGTTGTTAGTATAGGTAATCCATATCCTTATATACATATAAATAAAATTGAAGTGTATGTGTGTTGTTTCAAATCAACAGTTTTTCACTAAATATATATGATAGTAGACACCTAAGTATTTTTATTTATTATTTTTGTCTGTGTGTCCATATACAAGGCGTTGTATATAAATAACTACATGATGATTAAATAACAAACATCCACACAATGTACAAAAACTTTCACATTAATAATTTAATAGTAAAATATTACATGCCCTCAATGCAGTCAACTAGAGATTGAGTCAAACATTTTCAGATCAATATTCTCGTGTTAAATTTGGATCTGGCAATTCTGCGGTTCCTATAGCAACCATCCCTTTGGCGAGGCCGACGACGGATCGGATAGGTACCGTATTAAGTAAACCTTTGTGAGAACATGGCGGAAAATGTTTCGTGATTTCAATAATTATCTGTATTGGAAATGTGGATGGTTTCTACCCGACTATGAAGGGGAACAGAGGTTATGGCTGCATACTCTCGAACCTATCTCCGTCTAGTTAGCTTCACAAATAATATAGGTATTCTTTTATGTATGGATTACTTATTGAAGTTGCATCGAATACACACAACAAGTCTAACGTGTAACGGACTTTTTGCTATAAGTTAAGTTAAATACTCTATATTGTACAATGTACATAAACAATACAAGGTTAAGAAAAAAACACATGCTTAAAACTAATGTACAATGGGATCGCTAAGAAGCGATCTCTTCCAGGTAACCTTTGGATGGAAAGCGAAATAATAATATATTATAATGCGGGTAGTGTACAATATGAATATTGTTTAAATAATAAAAGAAAAAAGGTGAAAAAAAGAGCGGTTTACGAAAAAATTGGATGAATAAATATTTACTATAATAACAATCAAATAAATACTTATAATAACTCTTAATTACACAAATATGAACATACAGATAGTTTAAATACACTTCTAATTACAGATAGAAAGATTCCCTCCCGCATTTCGGTTGTATTTTTCTTCGTATATATGTACCGAAAATTGGGAACGAACGACTATCACATGAAGTCCTAACAATTCTGGATGAGGTTGCCATTTCTCTTTGTTAGTGTCAACACGAAATAAAAATTCTATTAGATAGAACTCGAAGCTCTCCAGGACATCTGTAAACATGACAGTTGCATCGGTTGCATAAGTGCAGAAATATTTGTAATTCTATTAGTTAGAACTCGAAGCTCTGCAGGGCATCTGTAAACATGACAGTTGAATCCATTGCATACGTGCAGAAATATTTGAAATTCAGTGAAGAATAAAAGCAAACAGAGATCTAAATATGTTATATTGTAACTTAAAACTATTTTTTTGACTCAACATTAGTTTACACCGTTCTATTGTTTCTATTACGGCAAGTACCCAAAAGCTCATTAGACCAACAATCTACACAGAATCAAACGTGTGATACAATCGTAGCTAAGTATAAAGAGTTGGTATGCTGACCTTTTGTACAAACATAGCCATGACCATGAATTTTGAATTGCGTCCATTACGTAATCTTTGCGCTCATCTTTCCTTAAGTGACTTCAACGGATATTGAACTTTATCCATTTGTATTATGATAGATATTTGTTATTTTTTATATGTAAATTTAACGTGTCGTTTACTTGTTGCACCGCATGTTGGGGTTAACTTTAGTTCCTCATTGAATATTTACTTTGGCATAACCATATTTTATTTAGAGTGAGTTGTAGTTTGTATTTTGGAGTTTTGGTAGGTTCTTACTTTAGCATTTTAGACAGTACTTTACGTGGTCTCAGATAAGAATTTTCTCTCAGCAATCCAAACTCCAGCATACACATAGACTCCCCTACACAGCCTTTAACAACTATTGGGAAACTTTTCATCATCATTTTGGTGCAGAAACTAAAAGTGCATTGTTAGGAGGTTCACGTGAATAATGATCTAATTGCTATAGGTACTCACAATCACAGATGACTTAAATATAACCTATGTACCTAAATAAACGTATATTATATTTTGTAACCTTTTGTTACTGCACGACTTTTAACTATACTTAAGTAAAATATTTTTTTAATGCGGAACATTAGTTATGTAGGTAGGTGTCAAGGTTTGGTACAAGGCCAGATTAACTTGGTTATGACAATTTAAAATAATACGATCAACTAAAACTACTTCTGCTATGATACTTTGAGGTTTTTTTACCATAATTATAATGAAACATGTGAATCATAATTGACTTTTTTACAGATTTTATAACTTTTTCTGTGACCATTATTTTTGACTATTATGAATACTATTCAGACTGTACTGCTCTCGTTGAGAGAGCAGTACAGTCTGAATAGTATTCATTCATAGTAAAAATTGCATTCACCTCTTGATAAAAACTTTTTAACATTTTTAGTCCTTATGATCTTTGAGTCAGTACGTAGGTACTAATAAAATAGCCGGAATATATTACCGGGATTAAAAGTAGCCTATTGTAGCACCTGTGTTGCAGTTTGCACAGAGAAAGATGGAGAAAAGTATGTTGGGAATAAGAAAGTCAGATAAAATAAGAAACACAGTTATAAGACAGATAACTAAAGTTCAGGACGTAACTGTGAAGACAAGACCCCTCAAATGGACTTCCATTTCTAGGAATATTTCTGGTCCAGTCTACAGACATGGCCCCCACTTGTGCGGGCCGTATCTGTAGATTGGACCACAGGAGATGGAATAAAACGGCTACAGAGTGGATCCCGAGAGACGGGATGAGAAGACAGGGTAGGCAAAGAAAGAGATGGCGTGACAAGGTGAAAAGGTTGGATCGGACTGGATAAGAATGGCTAGGAAAAGAGAAGCATGTAAACTGTTAGGGGAGGCCTATGCAGAAGAAGCAACTTCTACATAACATTGCTTCTTTTTTTTGTGTTAAATTTTTAATTGTAAATGCAACATTTAGTAGAAATAAAGGCTTTTTATTTTTATTTTATTTTATTAGTATAGCACCCATGAACAATGTAACTTGTTTCAAGTGAAATATTTTATTGAATCGGTTGAAGATTTTTGGGGCGTATTCGATGTTAAGAAACAGTCAAATCTTAGTTATTAAGTGGCATCTTTATAAAAAGGGAAATAGAGCATTAGAAACAGAACTTTTTGCTTTACTGTGGCTAATTGCCGGTTAAAAACAGTAGGTACCCGCCAATCATCGCTACACAATACCCAAGACTTACTCTCTCAATAAACGACCTCAAAAATGATCTGTAGAATGCTGCACACGAAGTGGTGATATCGTATCACAGCATTGCATTGACGTGTCCAGTGGCTTTCTTCGAATAACATCATGCTGTGGCTACAGGTACTACTAATATTATAAATAGCCACTATTGATAGTTTCGTGTAACTATTGACAAATAAAAACGCAAGAGCGCATTTTAGATTGGTAGTTAACACCCTATGCGGAATGAGGGTTTTGAACCAAGTGAATTCTTTACCCCGAATGTTGAACCATAACTTATTTTATCCTTTTTTAAACTTTAGCGTTTTGTACACATTATAAACTTAATACAAACGGGTCTTTTACGCGATTATTTAGATAGGTATATACATACATCTTAGGGTCGATACGTCGGGTAATAAAGAGGTATGTATGTATATCTCAATCATTACGTAAAAGACCCATTTTACTTATTATATTATACTACTTGACGACTACTGGCACTGCTTTGATGATCGCGATATTGAAAATTCACGTCAAAGCAACACAAAACAAAATCCCATTTTTATCCCCGATGGGGTAGTCAGAGGCGTTCACTACGCCCACATTTCGCTAAGCACTATTGGTCTCACGTAATAGGAGACGAACCTATTACCGTTTCAGGGCACATTCTTTGCCAGAGTCAGCAGGTGCAACGCGTACAGATGAGTATGACTTTGAAATATTAATAGGAACCTTTAACACCTTTAGTAACCTCGTAGCTACACTTCTCTTCTCAATGTTAAGCTCTTGTCTTTCCATTCTTCTCTGTTTATATTTAACTCTTTCAGTTCCTGGTAGGACTTGCCCCAGTCTAGTTCCTTCAGGTGGTCGGATTTGGACCAACGAAATTTTTTAAGGATTTTTTAAAAGAAACACTAATCTTGTGAAGTTGCCATATAAAATGTGGCATTTGAGAATTGCTAAGTTAAATTGCTTACTTAAAAAACCGGCCAATGCGTGTCGGGCCACGCACAAGATAGGGTTCCGTAGTTACCCATAAAAGCTTATATAACTCTTGAAGTAACAGAGAGGTACCTCAAAACAACAATAAATTTTTTTATTAGTACTTTGTCGGCGTAGTAAATATACATATCCTTGCAAAATTTCATGTTTCTAGCACCAACTGTTTGGGAGGATAAGTCGAGGACGGACGGACATAACGAAACTATTATAAAAGGGTATATTATATTATAAAAGCTATTTTGTTACAAAAATTGCGAACTCTGGTTTTTTTAGATTAGGTTTAGATCGCGAGTTTTGGTTTCTTTTTCATAGGAAACTCACAGGAAACGGGAATTGAAAAATAACGCAGATGGAGCAGCAGGCGTCAACTGTATCTATATAAAATCTTAACTGATAAAATTTTTATTTAACAAAGATTGCTGGTATATATTTTACTTTACTGGACAACCCTAACGTTCGAATTATGTTCTCTGTAAACAAAAGAATGTGCTTCAATTAACGTCGGAGTGCAAGTTCTATATGGTATGTAAGTACTATTCCCTATTCTGTGAAAAAGTATAGCGGACTAGTGCTTACGAGAAGTGAGTAAAATTGAAAGATACAACTGCAAAGTATACCTATAGCCCATTTCATTACATCGAAGTAGGTAAATAACAACATCACTTAATATTTTTTTTAAATCCCGCGAGACCGCTGCCGCTCCCATGTCCATAGCTGCGGGCGTCTCTGGTGACACCCGAAGGTATTTCCTTCTTCGTATGTTTACCACCTTAAGTCTGAATACAACTTGTAGATTCTTAGTCTATAACTATTAGTTTCGCCTGCAAATCGATGTGATAACTTCTATTGCTATCTTTATCTACACTTTCTTGGCCCACTGTACTAGCAATGCACCAATCTCACGCGTCGGTCGTCATTTGTACAAATTCATTCATCATATTCCAGCACTTGGAAATATGTGATACGAATAAGATCATTTCATATCTCTTTCATGCGCAGACAAATAATAAATAAAACCACAACTATACTTGATAAAAATCACTTGCGGCACTCTTCACCTTCCGTATGATTAATGTTATGCAATTTGTTCGTTGTTTTGTTGTATGACGTCACCCCAACGTGCTCGCATCGAGTTCATGGTCATGATCAAGTTCATAGTATGTATTCGTACATGAATTACTTAAGTGCCCTCCTACACATTGGTATGGACAATGTACTCCTATAAATCACTTTGTGTATTGCACTTTGGACGAGACATTAAAGTGAGAAAACTATTTCTATAATTTTATAATTATATCTTACCACGATATACGCGACTTTTTACTTGGAATTATTAATTGCCAAAAAGTTCTCATATGATTTTTGTACTATAACTACTACTGTACTGTACTGTACTGTACTGTACTGTACTATACTATACTATACTATACTGTACTATATAACCCGAAAGCACATCAAATTTCTTTATTGCTCGTCTTCTTTTGCGTTTAGCGTGATGTCATATAGCCTAGAGACTGTAATAAAAGATTCCTAGTTCTTGACATTAGCGCATTCACCATCGAAATAAGCTCTTCAACTAATCTCAAAAAAATCTTCAAAAATAATATAAAAAATATTTGTTAACCTATTTAAAAAAAAATCCACAACCCGGTGTCAGTATTAATAGATTCCCTATTCTGTACTTGTGTCTAAGGTGTTGGTCCTGCGGTCAAGCACTAAGTAGTTTGAATCCCCTATAACCTGATCCCAAACCCAATTAAAGATTTTAATTTGTTAACAGGAAGTTTTAATCGAAATAAGTCATGTCATCTTTAGAAGAGATATAATTCTTTTCAAATTTCAAAGGTTAATAAAAGAGGAAATGTTATGAGAAGAGAAAAGGAAAATTGGGCTCCATAATTCTAACATGTCCTGCGACAAACACAACATGAGATATTTTATAGCGATCTCAAGTAAGATGGTAATCACCCGGTCGAACGAGCCAATGCGTGCTGATACAACCAAGGCACCAAGAATTACCTTTATTCAGTGATTCAGACAGGTGTTACAATCTGGTGCGTGCTTCTTTTCGCAACGTACAATACTAAGACAACAATTTGATTGCTTTTAGCTGCGTGCACTTCACTGATTCGCAAACTATTCTATGAATGACGGAAAGCTAGCAGTTGATTTGAGTATTATATAAAGTCAGCCGAGAGTTCAAGAAAAATTGCAATTTAACTTTAGTGAACAACTCTGATACCAAATTGGCCACTAAGATAAGAAGAAGAAACGGCAACTCCGGGCCAATGACGTGTTAATAACCTGTACGTTTAAAAAGAATGGCCTCTCTAAGTCAAAAGAGCCACAGTTAAATAAGTACCAATCAATTTTGTTTTGCAATAGAAAGACACAAAGCTAAACAGCTTTTGACCGTCTTGGAAACAGTGACTAAGCGGCTGAGTAAAAAAACGACTGAATGAAAGAGTGAATGGCCATTGGTGAATAATATTAACTCGTTGCGGACTAAGTATACGTTCACTTAATACGCTCTTAGTTGTGTATTATAATTACTTTAGTAGTTTTTTAGCTATGAAATATACACTAATATTATATGGTTGGGTGAATTTAGTTAGACGTCTAACTAACTACGCTATACATATGTCAGAAAATCGGATTTCGGTACTTGACATCTTGACAGAAATATACGTTTACTACGCCCAAACTTGAACTGCTAAGATATTTGCTATTACGGAGATAGTTTAGAAACCCAATGCATATATTCGGATAGGTACTTTTATCTTCTTAAAGCAACGAGAAAACGACCACGTCATACAGAGTCGCAGATATAAGCTAGTAATATACTATTTAATACAGTCAATATACAAAGTACAGTCAGGTCAGTGTTAATATTAAATAAAAAAATCGGCCATGTGCGTGTCGGGCCACGCATAGAATAGGGTTCCGTAGTCACCCATATTATCATCTATAACTCCTGAACAAACAAAGTTGTTTTATCCGTTATAGTTTTTCTTCAAAGTTTATTATATGGCCTACCATGATAATTATTTTAAAATTTTTTGACCCAAAGATGCGGGTTAACACCCGACTACCACGCAACGGCCACACAGGTGGCCAAAGTCCGCCGGGCGCCACTGGGAATTCTTTCAGTGTCTACCGGAGGCGCTCGGCAATGGACGTAGGTGCGGCCGCGGCCGAGGGCTGCGGATTAAAAAAAAACAACATAAATATTTTCAGATTTTTGAGTCAGCCGTTTAGATTTTAGATTCTCTGTTTAACCGCTCTGTTTTACCAATTAAATTAGCTATAAAGTTGAATATCTCGCCAATGAATACTTAAATCAGATAATTGTCTAGCAACCTCTCAAAGTTTTTAAAAGACCTATCTAATGATACCACACATTTGGCAAGAACAAAAACAAATTCTGGTTACGTGAAGGGGAGGTACCCCAAAAAACAACATATTTTTCATTTGGCTACGTCTAACACTCACCGTTTAGGTGGAAAACCAAGGACAGACGGACGGACAGACATGACTAAACTGTAAGGGTTCCGAAACTTGAACTACGGAACCCTAAAAATGCAACATTAAACAAATTCACTAAACAACTAAATCCAGTTAAATTTCATAAATATCATAAAATAATTTAAAGTCCTGTTATTAATAATACGAAGAACTTCCTGAAGCATTTGACAAACCAAACCTGAATAAAAAAACAATGGCCTTGATAAAGAACCTTTTTGGGTGTCTGTTAACGGCCTTGACGCGGTACATTAAAGCAATAAAATGCAGGGTCATCTCTGACTGTAGGTACTTACTGCTCATTTGAATATCTATAATATAATTATGTAGGTAGGTACTAATAATAAAGACGGAAGATTTTGTTATTTGTTTGTTTGCATTGAATTTTGTAGTAGTTATAGCGGCAACAGAAACACATAATCTGTGAAAATATCAACTGTCTAACTATCACGGTTCATAAGATACGACCTGTGACGGACAGGCGGGCGGACAGCGCAAGCTCAGTAATAAGGTCCCGTTTTACTCTTTGGGTACAGAACTCTAAAAAGTATAAGGAGGCGGTGTTATGAACAAGTTCTATAATACTTACCACAACAAAAACAATGACTTATAGCTTTTGCGTGATAATCACGTAACGAGATTATGGTTTTATCGCACGTCCACATAAATGAAGCGATTATTCGATAACACATCGATCAGGGATTATTGATTGACTTCTCTAGTGAAGTCGGAGTATTCGCAAGGTTTATTTAATGCATAGGGTTCTATCGAAGGGTGTTGTAGTGTTCAGAACCTAGGCTAAATACGTCGTGAGGCTGAAGCCTTTGGATTTGGAGTCAGGATACAACGTAAACTTCAAGTCGTTCGTGGCGCGTGTGCCATTGATTTCTGGCATCGAAGGGTGTAGTGTTCCGACGGTTCCGAGACAGGCTGCATCAAAATGCTGCGAGGCTACATAAAAATGCCTTTCGAATTCGAAAACCTACGATTTTGCGATTCAAATTGTAAAATATTTTAGAACAGTTAACAAACTTTATAAGCTTGGAAAAAAAAACATAAAAGTGCCCAGTAAGCGGCAATAGAGCTCAGCCGCTATTATATTGGAACTAACAACAACAACACGTGAAGAGGGGGCGAAAAGTATAGCCTCTTATGTATATTTTTAGGCTTATAATTATATAATTATAATTATAAAATTAATACCCCATAGGAGATTTGTAACACCTAGCTTAATGTCCAGTTTAGTCGTTTGACTTACTCAACGAATGTTAACGCTCCAAATTGTGGCCACATCATTATAATTATAGTGATTAATGGTTAAGTGATGTATTATTTTCTTTGATACCTATCAAACTCCATCGTGTGTCGATGATTTTGCTCAATCGTGCGTCGATGAATGTCAGTCATGGTAATGCTTGATACAACAGAAGAACTAGTTACTCCGAACTAGCGCCAGGTAAGAAACCAAGATAAGAAACGTTGTTCAGTATAGCAAGTGAGCATCTGGACGGTTTATACGGAGCGCCAGAGGTAACCTAAAAGGCCTCCCACCACGCGCTCTTTTTTCTTTAGTTCCGCGGCCTGAGGCCGCAGCCGCTCCTATGACCATTGCCGAGCGTCTCTGGTAAGCACCAAGAAGTATTTCCAGTGGCGCCCGGCTGACTTCGGCCACTGTGTGGCCTCTGTCTGGGTTTCCAGCCAAGCCACACGTTCAGCAAAAACCGGACTCTTTGCTGAAATTGTTAATCGTGGTCACAAACTGCCACGCTAACTTCAACGTTATAATTAAGATACAGGTGTTGAAATACACCCATTTGTACCCTCATCTGTCACTTTAGTGCCCGAGGCCAATGTCAATAAAAAGTAGTTATATCCCTTGAGAACTGACAAAAACACTACATAAGCGATGCCGCAGGCATTAACCAGTACCTACTTAGTTACTTGATATTTTTTACTGATAGCATTTTTATGCGAGTTTATAATGACTTCATGCAACCGCCTAGCCTGCGTGCATAGCTAGGGTGTTGATTAGTGGCCACGCATGGCCTAAGGATATAAATACGTTTTAGAATAATGTCCTTTTCTAAGTATCGACTTCAACTGTGACCTCGAGTGGGGCGGAGACAGCAGTCAAGGCCAACGAGTGACGTCATAGACATGAACTCGAATTTCCTATTAAAACTTTTGGCGTAGTATAGAGCCTACTAACCACCCAGCCAGAGGTATTTCAATTATACGATCATACTAGCTTCTTCCAAGTATCTCAGCTGCTTTTGTAAGTTTCCAAATAGTGGTCTGCTTTATAGTTACCAGGTAACGGCTTGCCAGTTTTTCATAGGAAGATATTCTCGGGCTGAAGTGCAATATTTGTGCCGTTTCAGCTTACCACCTTCTTGTATCCGATATATCAGCCCAGCCTGTTCAGTGTCTAACCGCTACATGTATTTGGATAAGTTTTTTGACGAAGAAAAAAACCAAAACATGCGTTTAAATTTGTTATAACTCTTTAGTTAGGAGTACAAAAAAAATAATAATATTACGCCTTTAGTTTAATAGTTCTGGATAGTGGAACTTCAAAGTTCATCTAGTCAAACTGTTGGTAAAACCAGTTCCCGGAACTCGGGATGAATACATCATACAGCTCTTTTCCTTAAGCTGCTAGAGAACTCCCAAAAAATCATGAGAATTAATGGCGCTACTGTTTTTAAAGTAACATGATATTAAAGTACCAGCATTATCTTACTCAGCCCTTATCTAACTGACAAATCGAGGCCTTGTATAGAGTTACTGTGACGTCATCTATATTTTTAAATGTGTCATCTTTGTCAAGTTGTATAAGTAAAGTCCTGCCTATAGGTATTATTATGTTGAATTTAACTTCGTAACGTACATAAGGTACATTGATGTAGTTATATCAATTTCCATTATTTGCTCAAAATGTGATTCTATTTCGGCCAAAACTGCATTACAGCTCCAAAATATACCATATTTATCAATTTTGTACACGGAAATCGAGAATTTTCCTTCATTTGCGTGTGTGTGTTGCCATAATTCATATGTGTGTGTTGGATAGAAACGCGTGCAACTATGAGCGAGGTCGCCCACATTCGATCTGTGCAAATTTTCGTTTGTTGGGATCACTGGCCTTGCTCAGGGTCGCGCAGTCGTATCTCTCAATTTTTGTTTGTTAATTATAAAAATAATGCGTTATATAACTAGGTGTTCGTGTCTCGCTCGCGTGCGATCGTTTGTATATATTTCCGTCTCGTTGGCCACCAGCGCTGCGCTGCACACATTCGTACAAGCTAGAAAAATACATCTACAAAATTTGGCGGTGGTTTGCGTGTGTGCGTGAATGACGTTGTTGTTCAATGCGATTACAGGTCCGCATTGGAATTTTTATTTATTGTGAACTACGCATCAGAAATAACTACTTTTGCGTGATTATTGACATTTTAGGTAGATGTTAGATAATATCCGCCTTCGTTTTTAAATAATAGGTACGTCGTATTGCATTAAAGGATTAAAAATGATTGAATTTTTTAAATTTAAAAGTCTGCGAGTAAGTAGGTACTCGTTGATAATCAGTCCAGAATTATGACTAAAAGTAAGCAAAGTGATTATAAACCTTCGGTTGACAAAATACGCAATTGTTATTTTAGGATTACCATGTGTGAATAATATACCTACTTAAAGAAGTTCACTGATAGTCTTCCAAACTTTGAGCATAGTGTAACGTTACACATTCTGCATTGCGTTATCCGTTTTTCTGTTAGATTGATGGAGAGTTGCTATTAAATCTTCCATATCTGCGAGTTTCTGCAACGTAGTTTTTAATACAATGGTAAGTAACATGTTTTTAAGAAAAAAAAAATTTTAATTCTGCGAAAAATTAATGCTATTATATAAATTTAAAAGGTTTTTTCTTAAAAACATTTTACTTACCATTGTTTTGTCATGGATTTTCGCCAAGTAACGCCTGTTTCTATCCAATATTTGTAGTTTTTAATGTTTCTTCTAGCTTAGTGCATAGT
The DNA here is from genome assembly GCA_963556515.1 of Nudaria mundana. Classification (NCBI taxonomy): domain Eukaryota; kingdom Metazoa; phylum Arthropoda; class Insecta; order Lepidoptera; family Erebidae; genus Nudaria; species Nudaria mundana. Next base: position 21,108,210 of record OY748291.1, on the reverse strand, counting down.
TCTTGTTGTATTGCGACGGTTACAGTTAAAGCTATATTGGCTTTGTCTGCTTGATTGATTGATGCTCGATGCAACTTTCTTCCGTTATTCACTAAAAGAGAATTAAGAGTGCTCCTCAAATCGATTTTTGACGAGTTGGTCCTAGGAATTGATCCCTCCAGGACCCAGGTTATAGTTGTAGACTGTACTTTGATGGTAGACAACTTAGTGATTCCAAGGGTTAAATGTAATAAAAGACTAGGAGATGTTTCTCTGACTGTAGGCGGTGGTATAAAGTCTCGAAGAATGGAGTGAATTCATAATAACACATCGGTAGAATGTTTTTGAATTTAAAAGTAAATGGATGAGATACAGAATGGCATTGATGAGAAAGGAGTTTAAAAATCAACAAACCTAATTGCTCCTCAAATCGGTTTTTGACGAGTTGGTCCTAGGAATTGATCCCTCCAGGACCCAGGTTATAGCTGTAGACTGTACTTTGATGGTAGACAACTTAGTGATTCCAAGGGTTAAATGTAATAAAAGACTAGGAGATGTTTCTCTGACTGTAGGCGGTGGTATAAAGTCTCGAAGAATGGAGTGAATTCATAATAACACATCGGTAGAATGTTTTTGAATTTAAAAGTAAATGGATGAGATACAGAATGGCATTGATGAGAAAGGAGTTTAAAAATCAACAAACCTAATTGCCAAAAATAGAATAATAAAAAAAAACAAATCAGTAATGACATGACATATCATGTCACTCAATGGTACGTAAACAAACAAAATATAAAAAGGATGAAATAATTACAAATGGTAAGTAATTATGCACATAACAATAGGTAGGCATAACACAGTCCAGATACTGTTACTTGTACTTTCCTTCCTGTACCGGGACTTTCTCTGATCCTAGCTATGGAATGGAATGGAATTCAAACGTAGGTATAGGTTGCATCACATACACAACGCTGACGCCGAAACTGCGCAGTAGGCGATTTATCTAAATTGCATAGCTTATCCACTCTGTGGTAAGAAACCTAGTTTCAGGTACTACGAAGTACCTGAAACTAGGTACCTATACAAATTCCTGATAACTCAACTATTATCTCTACTAGGTAATAATAATCTAAAAAGTGAATGGGATTGTTGTAATTAAAATTAATGATGTCAAAATTACTTAATCATTTGTAAACATAGTGATGCTCATAACGTGTTGATTGGATTTTTTTTTTACGAATTATTATAATGATATTGTATTAAGTATATTTTCTGATTACGCATAAAGTTTCAATGACAAAAGTAATACCCATCGTATGCGAGTTAAATTAATGCAACAAACGGGTAGGTACTTTTTAAGAATATGACTAGAATATTACAAACAACGCCACCTTGTAACTAATAGCAGTACTTGTATAACACACCTAACATAATTAAAAAAAATGGGTGAACCAAATGGGTTAGCACGAAGCGATGGAAAGAGACCGGACGGTATGTCGTTGCTACCGTGGAAGATGGGAAGGCCTTTGGTGTGGAACGCTACATGCGTTGTCACCTTAGCATCTTCACACCTTCCAAGCACATGCCGTGCTGCTGCATCGGCTGAAGGCCTCAAACGGCGTAAATATGCTAACCTAGCAGGTGATTACATATTTGAGCCGTGTGGGGTTGAGACAATGGGGCCATGGGGTCCGAGAGCTCGCCGCCTTTATAGAGATATTGCTAAACGCTTAATCGATGCTTCTCAGGACCTATTATAGCTGGCTATTTTCTGGGTCAAAGAATAAGTATCGCCATCCAACATGGCAACACAGCCAGCATTCTGGGAACCTTCCCAGTCGGCAATGACGCGGAGGATTTTTTAAACGATATTTATTAATGTAAATATTTTTAGTATATGATTATGTATATTGTAATTGACCGAGCGGGCTAAGCGAAGGAAACGTCTCAGTTTTAACTCGAGGACTGGCCGATTTGGCGTTGTTGGTATGTGTCAGTTCCGGTCTACAGGCCGCATTTCTCAGCCGATTTTCATGAAACTTGGCACAAGTGTTCTTTGTTGCACGGCGGAACTTTTGTAGAAGAAATTTTTCGATTGGGGGGAAAATGGGGGAGAAATGGGGGGAACATGCATTTTTCAGCCGATTTTCATGAAATTTGGCACAAGTGTTCTTTGTTGCAAGGCGCAACTTTTGTTGAAGGGGTTTTTCGATTGGGGGGAAAATGGGGGAAAAATGGGGGGAAAATGCGAAAATAACGCGAGGTCTACTGTTCACAGAACCACTAGTTCATATTGTAAAAAAAAAACACAAATATGTACCTACTTAATCCGGCAATATTGAATACCATTGGGTCCATGGGTACTACCCGCTACGTCAGAACCAGCCCCAAAAAAAATAAGGTATATCTTTAATAAAATTTCAGTGTCTTCTTCAAATAAGGTGCATACAAGACTAAAGTGAGTCGAATTCGGCACTGTGCTTACACGTGCCGCAGTTTTTGTCTCGGATGCGATCTTTGGCACTCATTGTATGCAGCATGTATTTGCGCTACGAAGCCTTGAGGCCGCGTCCGCGCCCCGCGACCCGCCCTTCATGCCTACATAATGTTATGTGCACGCATTGCATAGATACCTATCAGGTTTATTGCTTCTTTTTGTGCGTTTTCTAGTTTGGGTACTATTGTTCTTTTCCTTTTCTTTGAATTCGTTAACAGCTTAATCTTAGACTGTTTATTATAGTACCTAGCTAAGCCTAGCTTTTATGAATTAGTAGAAGTTAGAATCAAGTCAGGTTTCGTAAAGTCACAAATTAAGCTTGAACTACCACTGGGGTAGCAAATGAGTGATGATGAATAATGCTTCTCTAATTGATCATAATTCTTACAAGTTGTTGTGCAATGCAGAAAAGGATTATTTTTAGATTTCGTTATGTTTGTTTTCCAAAAAAATAAAATTAAAGAAAATGGTTTAAAAATTTAGATTTGGGGATTCATTCATTTTTATAATAAACTTACACATGGTTCTCTGGTTCCCAATTTATAATTGACTGAGGGAGCGAAGCGACCGAAGTCTCCGTTTAAACTTGCAGACTGGGGAGAATTTATTTCGTCTGTACCTCTACATCTATCTACGGGTTCTGTCAGATCATGTTTGAGGCCGTATTTATCGACCGATTTGCATGAAACTTTACACACACACTCCTTGCTGACAATGAATAACATTTGAATGATATTTTTTTCGATTGGATGACAAATGAAAGAGTAATAAAGAAAATTGAAGAAGAAATTTTCTAATCAAATCCGCTCCCGAAGTCTGCGGTTCACAGAACCACTAGTGCATAATATTTATAATATTTATGCAGGCCATGGTCTTATCAATACCAAGGTATGTTAAATTTTTTCCAAATCTGTTGATTGGTTTACGCGTGACATCCTTCCCGAATCTAGATTCGATATCTGTGTGTGTTTTAATACTGTGATACTGTGTGCAAAATGAATGATGTTTGTGCGAGTGGTAATAATAATTCGCGCTTCATATGACATAGCTAAGCCGAATAATATCGGTTATTTTCCATCCTCAATGCACCTACAGCGAATATTGTTTACAATGCGTCGACTGAAGCTGATATGAATTGTTTATGACCTGTTTTTGTATCATCGGACATACAATGTCCCATAATGGGTGGGCAGAGGCGTTTTATTTTGTTAGAACCACCGAATAAAGGGCAAAGTCTATAGCCGTTATTAGCTTAATATTTTTTTTGGAAGATAGTCTTATTTTTTTGTAGAATACCTCACTATCAAACTAATGCCTGCGAGCGGTGTCGTTTTTCGATCATCGTATCTGGACAAATACGGTTTATTTATCAGGTCTACGACTCGTAGCCGTAGCAAGTGCATGTACAGTCACGAGCATAAATATGTTACTATGGACAGATCGGCAAATTTATCTGACCCAGGAACAAGTAAGTACAATAATATCTGTCTGCACGAAGGGAACCCAGGAACGAGTCTGTCTGCTCGAAGGCAGCATATTAAAGCGACAACGTTCCAAAACAATCTTAACTTCCAAAGTATACTGATACCTCTTGGAGAGCAAAATGCTCGTGACTGTTCATTACATCAGCAATTATTCGCAACTAGCACATACTAATATACTTAATGCCTAGTTTTGATCCAAAGAACCATAGTCTTGATATTACTTATCTAACAATCATCATCCATCGAGCCTTTTCCCCAACGCGGTTGGGGTCGGCTTTCCAATCTTACTGCGGTTCAGCTGAACTTCGATATTTTCCGTGAAGCGACTGCCATAGTGCCATTTGACCTCCACAACCCATGGGCGACATCGAAGTTCTGCAGTTAGACCAGTCGGATTTTTGATTTAGGGCTCCAACTACATCTAACGACTGCCATAGATGTTATTATGACAACAGGGACCGACGGCTTAACGTGCTCTCCGAGGTACGGAGGGACTTAATGTCTTTAGAAATGGTCACCCATCCTAAGACAGACATGAATCGATGTTGCTTAACCTTTGCAACGTGTTAAAATTCGTCGTTTACCACTCGACCACGCGCCCCACGATGACTTGTTTAAAAATATTTTTTACAAATCAGTAGGTATTGAGTTTGAAATAAAGGGAGGCTCTGGTTAATATAGCGAAAGGCCACAGTTTTGAGCCCTGCATATGATATATTTGAGAAATAGTACAAGCAAACACATTGCTTTAAAATACAAAAAATGTACTACCAAAAGATACCTGAAACTCTCATCAGCTTAGTTAATACTAAGTTTTTCGTAATCTGTATCGTGGTACTAGAAATATTATCAGGGTAGTCAGAGTAAAGTGTAATCGATCTCCGAAGCTGTCCTAATTAATAGTTGATGGTCTCAAAATGTGTCATTACCTGATCAATTTGACCCTTTCGTGATTGAGCAAGCATAAATCTAAAATTAAGAATCTCTGAAAATCAAACCGTTTAATAAGTATTTGTCAGTTGTTTCGTCATCAACTGAAATAGTCACATAATATATCTAATATCGCTTCCTGCTTCATGAGTTGCAAGGCCATTGCTACGTAGGTAGTTAGTTACAATCAACTTCATTAACACATTTTCAACACGCATTTGAATGCAAATAGGATGTTGAATCTGTTACCCGCGACTAAAATATTTATGTGCCTAATAGGCCAACGTAATATGCTAGTTAATTGTTAAAACAGTACCTACAAGATTTGTTAAAAATAAATCGCATCATTTAAATATTTTTATATTATGTATTCGAAACATGCAAAATGTATGATATTAGTGATGATAATTTAAATTTAAATAGGTTTCTAAAATGTCATATAGCTTTTTTTTTAATTCCGCGAGTCCGCTTCTATGTCCATTGCTGCGGGCGTGTCTGGTACGCACCAGAAGGTATTTCCAGTGGCGGACTTTGGCCACCTGTGTGGCCTCTTCGGGGGTTTGGTCGGAATGAAAATCCTCCTGCTTCTGTAAGGACGGTGGGTGGCTATCCCTCTGTCCTCAGGCCCCGATCATGGAGGTCAATAGTCCTGGGCGTAAATGAGTCTGCAGCGCCCTCGCGATAACTCGACACGAAACCATATACCAACCCGTCTGACCAGCGTGGTATATGTAGGCTGAGTTCCCCCTCTCTTTTTGGGGGAGGCCTATGTCCAGCAGTTTAGGTCAAAATGGGCTGTAATGCTGCTGATGAACAGTTTCATGTAAGGTTGAGTCCCACTAAGATCTTGGTAGGACCATTATGTCACAACCTCAAAATTGATCATGAATGTATTGCGATGTGGAAATAAACAACCTTTTTAGTCCCTAATTCCCTTGTTGTTTCGCTTTGTAGTAAGCTAAATAGTACATAGAATTTCCCGTAAAAAAAGAACATAATAAATGTAACAATGCTATTTTAAAATCCATTTCACTGTAACTTAACTATAACTTGATTTAATTGTTTTGAAAACAACGCCTATAACATTCGCATTAGTACAGCTAACGTAACAGGCAATGTTGACAGAGAATCATGATCAGCCATCAATCAGATCATAATAAATATGAAAAGGTATAAAGAAACTGGTGCGTTGTTAATTGAGTTTAATATACCTACGTATGAGTTTGCTGTTTGGCTGTAATTAATGAGATAAAAACTTGTTGTCCGATTGCTATTTATTTGTAAGCAGCAGCAATTGGTCATGTTGATTTTAGGGTTCCGTACCAAAATGGTTTTATTTTTATTTTTTATATTGGGTTCGCCAAATTGACGGCGCCCCCTGGTGGTAAGTCGTGACGACGTCTAGCGATTGTGGGCCACTCTCACAGCACATAATACTATAGAGAGTGGCCCTCAACTTGACGACCTACTGATGTGCCTCTTCACGCTCCGCTTAAAGAACCCAGGATTATATATGGGAGGAAACACGTGCAAAGGGCGTTCTAGGCCGCTATCGTTCGGCAGAGAAACGAACGTTTAAAACGTTCGGTTCTCGCAAACATGCTATCCACTGTGTGGGAGTGGCATCTCTGCCCGGCACGCGTTGTTCGGGATCGGAAGGAAGAGGGTGGGATCACATTGAAGAGCTCATCAGAACACTCGCCGTGGTAAATACGGTATAGAATGCGGCCAAGGAAGCTATTGTTCGGCGCTGAGCTAGCGGCTCAATGCTTACCGTTACCTCCGGACAACCTATAATACTACGGCGACAGCGTATACGACGACCGCGTTGGTCTATGTATAATACGGATAGCCCGTCGCTGCATAGCGTCGAGAGCGTCCAGTAAATACTTCGCGGAGCCGTCCCAGAGGTGAGAGCAGTATTCGACGCAGGGTCTAATCTGCGTCTTGTACAGCAGACACCTCTGGTGCGGTGTAAAGAATCGCTTTACCTTATTCAGTATTCCTAGTTTCCGCGAAGCTAGCCCTATACATCTTTCGATGTAGTTTTTATTATTGAGCTCTCGACGAACGTCTATGCCAAGGATGTCAAGGTTGTCCTTCATTGGTAATAATGCATCCTGAAGAGAGGGTAGGGGAAGGAAAGGGGATTTCTTCGCTGTAAATGCACACGGCTGTGTTTTGCGGGCATTGAACTCGACAAGGTTCTCGGTACCCCATTGAGACATACAGTGGAGGTTCCCGTCGAGATCAGCCACGAGTTGTTGTCTATCCTCCTCAATCTCCGACCGCCCCGGCGCCGGACGAGCCCAGTAGCTCCCGTGCAATATGCTGTCATCTGCATAACAATATATGTTCCCGAGGGATAACATATCATTGATATACAGAAGGAAGAGAGTTGGTGACAGCGGCACCCCGGCATTCACTTGCAAAAAGCGAGAAGCCTGGCCATCGCAGAGGACCCGCACTCGGCGTTCGCTCAGAAAGCTGGTCATCCAGCTGCACAGTTGAGGAGGTAGACCATATGCCGGAAGCTTGGAAAGGAGCGAAGCATGCCAGACTCTATCGAAGGCTTTGGCGATGTCCAGACTAATTGCCAAGGACTCGCCGTGCCTTTCCATAGCCTCACCCCAGACATGCGTTACGAATGCCAGAAGATCACCCGTTGATCGCTTTGGCCTGAAGCCGTATTGCCGATCATTTAATAGCGAGTGATCTTCGAGGTATCGCATGAGCTGCTTGTTGATGATGAGCTCAAACACCTTGCAGATGACTGAGGTGACAGCTATGAGTCGATAGTTGCCTGGATCAGACCGATCCCCTTTCTTGGGGATCGGTTGTACGTTCGCCTCCTTCCAGACCTCCGGCTCGATTCCTGTGGAGTAAGACAGGCGGTACAGACGAGTTAGTACAGGAGACAACTCAGCTGCGCATTTCCGTAATACCACCGCCGGAATGCCGTCAGGACCACTGGCTTTCCGCGTGTCGAGTGATCGCAGCACTGCCAGTACATCGCATTGCCTGAGTACAATGTCAGGCATAGTGTGGCCACAGTTGGCGATGGCGGGTGGCTGCAGGTAGGAATTAGCCGCAAAGAGGTCTGCGAGCATATCCGCTTTCTCTTGGGCTTTGTGAGCCAGTATTCCATTTGGGTAACGCAGCGGTGGCAGCGAGTGCTGACAAAAGTTAGATTACACGGCTTTGGCCAGTGGCCAGTTTCCACGGCTGCCCGTGGGGTGGAAAGTGAGCTCCTGACCAAGGTGCGCTTTGAGGTGGCCCACGTTTGGGTCGCGCAAAGCCCGGGCCCTGATCCAGGCGCGATATAGACTGTTTTTGTCGAACAGCTTTGGCACAATCTCGCCCGAACCAGGGCCGGGCTCTGCAGATACTGGTGACATCAGTGAAAGGGATGTAATATTCCATCCCTAAACTGACCTCGCCAGCAATCGCAGAAGCGCTATCCGAAGGAGCCTTTCCTACAAAGCAGCGCTGGCTCCAAGGGACGGACGCATAATAATCGCGTAGACCGTCCCAATCCGCTGACGAGTAGTGCCATAGTCGTCGTGACATTTGTACAGCACGTGCAGGAGGTGACACCTTCATGCCAGCGTGAACCACACAGTGGTCGGAACTACCCAATGGGGCTCCTACCGAAACACTGTATTGGGCTGGGAGACTCGTCAGCAGTAGATCCAGCAAAGCAGGTGCATGATCTGACCTGTCTGGTATCCGGGTGATCCCGCATACCATCTGGGTCAGACCGTGGGAGAGAGCGAACGCATGGGCAGCCCTACCCGCATGATCAGTCCTGAGGGACCCTAGCCATTCAATGTGATGGCCATTGAAGTCCCCCAGAAACATCAGGTCAGCGTTCGGGAATCGCACCTGCGCATCATCAGCCGTCTCGCTGAGGTACTGGAAGAGCTTTGTTGTCTCAGAATCCCCTGTGCGGGAACGATCGACGCACACGTAGATCTGGCTCACAGAGCCATGGTCTATGTGCAGCCAAAGGACGGAGTTGGAGGGGTTCTCTAGGCAGCGCAACCGGCGGCAGCAAACATCCGCCCTAACGAACACGCACACCCCGGCTTTGTCTCGAAATTGTTCCTCGATGACATAGCCGGGGTAACACAGGTAAGACGTGTCGTCAGGGCGGCGTATCTGTGTCTACGTGAGGAACATCACAGCGGGCCGTGCCGTCTCGAGGTGATGGTGGACGGCATCGAGGTTCGCATGGAGTCTGGTGAACTCCACCTCGAAAAGCGAAGTTGTGGGGTTTCCTGGGGCCGCTGTGGAACGTTTACATTTTTTCTGTTGCACTGCCATTATAGGTTTGAAGAAGAAGCGTGAAGATAGGGCGACATTTGGTGCAGCAGTAAGTGACAAAACGCAGGGGCTAGCTTCGTCTGGGACCATGTGGTTAGGTCGGAGCCGACCCGCCGAACGGAAGGGCTCCCAAACCCCCCTGATGTAAGGCCGCCGCTACCCCACACCGGTTACCACCCGGAGCGGCGATCCCACATCAGGATTATGCGCAACATGTGGGGCAGCCTCCTGGGGTGGTTGGTCCCAGGCGGGCCCCATGACTGTGTTGCGGGCGGCCGCGGCAACGCCGTTGCTAAGGGTCTCCCTGGCCGGCGAATCGACCCACACCACCCACATTAGACTCTGCTTCGCTCCCACTGGTCCCATGCCTGCTGCACCATACATCACCCCGGGCCCGGCGGTGCAGCTGCTGAACCCTTAACGCAACCCAGCCTGGGCTGGGTTACTTGGGGGCCTTTAGCACAGCTGCACGGTGGTACTCCCCCGGACCAACACTGTTGTACCACCTGCTACCCACGTAGGGACCGAAGCCACTTCATAGGTACTGTAAATTAATGAGCCTCGTCCGTTGATCAGCAGGTGCGCCACTAGCAGGTGAGGTCGCTGGAGCCCTAAAGATGTTGGTAGAGCCCCTTTGCACCCACGTAAAACGGTAAACGGGCCCCTTTAATACAGCTACTGTATCTCCAGAAACTTAACACTTAGACAGTTGAAATTTTTAGCAGATGATGAATTTCTGAACTACAAATACTAAAAAGTAGAATAAAATAAATACTTGAGAGGGCACCCATATAACAAACGTAATTTTTTGCTGTTATTATAATAATGGTATGAAGCTCTTCGTGGGCGAGTTCGGCTCGGTCTTAGCCGGATTTTTTACACACACGTAATAGGGAGCAAGCCTATTGCCGTCACCGAGTACATTTATAATGGGCTATGTCCAAAATGGCCGAATGAATTTAATAAAAAGTAGCTGTACTGTAATTTTGAAAAATTGAAACCCGTTTCCTTTTGATGAAACGTTGATGAAATGCAACAAAATCTTACTTGCCAGCCGCTATGGCACAGCCAATTAAAGTCCTGGGCGTCTCGGACTATATTTTTTATTTTTATTTTAACCTAATTTATACTCACTAATTTATAAAGTAAGGTTTGTATGCTTGTTCAGGTATGAGGTAAAAACTGTTCGATACAGGGATGAAGTTTACTACGGTGATATTTAAAGTGTGGTAATTTTAACGTTGTCGGTTAAATTTCAAAAATTTACTGAATATCTGTGGGTATAGAATGCTCCTGCCTAATATAATACGGCGACAGCGTATACGGCGACCGCGTTGGTCTATGTGCCTAACCTTTGGTGAACCAGACAAACAAAAAAACAATCAGTTTGCATTCAAAAGAAGTGATAGGGCTTCTTCACACACAATTAAGTCTCTATAGCGTCAAGGACCATTACAATAATGAATCGTATATCGTGCATAGCTGCACAATCATAACAAACCAATACACAAATGAACCGATTATCCTATTACATGACACCCAAAACGTTCCCAGAACTTGAAATAGTTGAAATATAATCACTAGGTATATTTTATAAGGAAGCGATTCAAGGCCAAGACATAAATGACGTCATTGAGGCACCCTCACCTTAATACAGTTCATAGAGTTCAAGGTTTTCAAAATTGTGCATCGGAAATCTGAATAAATGCTTCGTTGGATTTGCTTTCGTATGGGTAACGTTCAACATTCCACGCTCATTCCAGATGTATATTTCTGATACTGATGACACTCAAATTGTAAGTGGTTGTGCTATGTTACATCACGTTCGCTAAGTTAAGCATACGCAAGGGGCATGTGCATGGCCCTGGCGCCCTCATTGCCGAAAAAAACCCTCGGTTACGTACCGGGTACGAGGTACGAGGGTTACGTACCAACCGACAATTTATGATTTCGCAATTTTTCGGACATTGCTTCGTACCAAATTTTGAAGATTCTGAGTTCTCGGGAAGTACCCTTTTTTAGATTCTCTTGCGAGTGTTGAAAATTTTGGAGCATAAATCTTTTGATTGCGTTGGCTTAGAAGTTTGATTTTTTCCCAGCTCCAAAAGACAATAGACCTGACTATTTGATATGAATTTCAGCTTGATACCTCCTCGCGCTCCTAAGTGAAAGGGGCGTTGACAGACAGACAGACGGACAATTAAATGATCTTTAGTGTTCCGTTTTTTCCTTTATTCCTTCCGTTTTTTTTTTAAAAGCAAAACGGATCTAACGATGTGATTACCCATGTTATAATATCTATAATATTAACCTATTATATTTAATTTAAATTATCATTAGCACACATAGACCAACGCGGTCGTCGTATACGCTGTCGCCGTATTTTTAGCTCATTATAAAACAAAGTCGCCAGTTCCGTATGTATGTCAAATCTTGAAAACTACGCAGCGGATTTTGATACGGTTTTCACCAATGGATAGAGTGGTTCTCGAGGAAGGTTTTTGTTTATATAATTTGTCAAGCGGGCGAAGCCGCGGGCGTCTGCTAGTATAAATATATACCTTATATTAATACCTGAAACAAAAACTTTGTACCCCTTTTTACGAAAATTGCGAGGAGTATGAAATTTTGCACACTTAAGGAGGTATAGTTTATTTAAAGATGGAGTGCACTGGGGATCGTGCGGAGTATGGCCTTATACGGGGCTCCCGTATGGGCGGATAGATTGGCGGTCAGGGTCAACGCGACTCTGTTAAACAGACATCTGCGAACCTTGGCCGTCAAAACCATACGGGGGTACCGCACGATCTCCGGAGAGGCTACATGTCTCTTAGCCGGGACCCCTCCATGGGACCTGGAAGCGAGAGCCCTTGCGTCATTGTTTCAATGGCACAAGGAGGCGCTGGAGAGGGACCACAGACCTGCGACTCGAGAAATCGAGGACCAGCGGTCCCAACTCCGCCAGGATCTCATGGAGACTTGGAGGGTGCGACTTGAGCAATCGAAGTGGGGAACTACCGTCATCGCGGCGGTGAGACCGATCATGGACGAGTGGCTGCAGAGGCGGCATGGTAACCTCACGTATCGTGCGACGCAGGTCGTTACCGGTCATGGATGCTTCGGTAGCTACCTGTTTCGCATCCTTCGTGAGGTCACACCCCGGTGTCAACACTGCGAGGTTTCCAGCGACGACACCGCACTCCACACGTTGGTGGAGTGCTCGGCGTGGGCGAGTCAGCGCCGGGACCTCGTAGTGGGTTTGGGTGTGGATATCCTCTCGCTGGAGACCATGCTTCAAGCCATGGTCCCCAGCGGGAGTAGGTGGAACGCGGCCGTTTCATTTCTGCGAGAAAGTCATGCTCGCGAAAGAGGCGGCCGAGAGGGAGAGGGAGCGTACCCTCCTCGCTGAGTTTCGCGGTCAGCGGCCAGGGCGCCGCAGACTCATCTACGCCCAGGACCATCGACCTCCATGATCGGGGCCTGAACTGATAGCCACCGGCCGTCCTTACAGAAGCAGGCTAGAAGGGTTGCGTGCTGCGGGGCCTTTTCCCCACAGCAAGCAACCAGATTCACTCACCGACGCGGGATAAAACCCAACCCCAACGACGCGGGATTTTCATTCCGACCAAACCCTCGAAAAGGCCACACAGCTGACCAAAGTCCGCAGGGCGCCACTGGAAATGCCTTCCAGTGACACCAGAGACGCCCGAGCAATGGACATGGAAGCGGCCGCGGACTCGCGAAGTTAAAAAAAAAAAAAAATGGAGTGCAGAATGCGTATATTTAAAAAAAAATCATGAAAACTATCACTGTAGGACCACTAGTTTAAGTAAATCTTTACAAGATATGCGCGAAAAACATAACCCTTCCTTGGCGTCGGGTAAAATGGCAACACGCAGTTATTTTTTTTTTTTTTTTTTTTTTTAGTTCCGCGACCAAGGCCGCGGCCGCTCTAACGTCCGTTGCCGGGCGTCTCTGGTTACAGGCAGAACGTATTTCCAGTGGCGCCCGGCGGACTTTGACCACCTCTGTGGTCTCTGCGGGGGTTGGGTCGGGATGAGAATCCCGCGTCGTTGGGGGTAGGGTTTTATCCCGCGTCAGTGAGTGAATCTGGTTGCGTGCTATGGGGCAAAGGCCCCGCAGCACGCAACCCTTCTAGCCTGCTTCTGTAAGGACGACAGGTGGCGATCCCGCCGTCCTCAGGCCCCGATCATGGAGGTCGATGGTCTTGGGCGTAGATGAGTCTGCGGCGGCCTCGCCGCTGACTACGGAACTCGGCGGGGAGGGCACGCTCCCTCTCCCTCTCGGCCGCCTCCTTCGCGAGCACGACTTGCTCGCAGAAGGACACGGCCGCGTTCCACCTACTCCCGCTGGAGACCATGGCTTGAAGCATGGTCTCCAGCGAGAGGGTATCCACGCCCAGACCCACTACGAGGTCCCGGCGCTGACTCGCCCACGCTGAGCACTCCACCAACGTGTGGAGTGCGGTGTCGTCGTCGGAAACCTCGCAGTGTTGACACCGGGGTGTGACCTCACGATGGATGCGAAACAGATAGCTACCGAAGCATCCATGCCCGGTAACGATCTGCGTCGCACGATACGTGAGGTCACCATGCTGCCTCTGCAGCCAATCGTCCATGATCGGTCTCACCGCCGCGATGATGGTGGCACCCCACTTGGGTTGCTCAAGTCGCACCCTCCATGACTCCATGAGATCCTGTCGGAGTTGGGACCGCCGGTCATCGATTTCTCGAGACGCAGGCCTGTGGTCCCGCTCCAGCGCCTCCTTGCGCCATTGGAACAATGACGCAAGGGCTCTCGCTTCCAGGTCCCATGGAGGGGTCCCGGCTAGGAGACATGCAGCCTCTCCGGAGATCGTGCGGTAGCCCCTTATTGTTTTGACGGCCAAGGTCCTCAACGGTCTGTTAAGGAGCGTTGAGTTATTGGCCGTCAACCGCGCCGCCCATACGGGAGCCCCGTATAGGGCCATACTCCGCACGATCCCCAGGTACAGTCTCCTGCAGGAAGCGTTGGGTCCCTTTAGGTTGGGCATCAGTCGCGAAAGCGCGACCGATGCCTGTGTCACCTTGGGGACCAAACTTCGGAAATGTGGTCCGAAGTTCCATCGGCTATCAAGTACGATCCCTAGATACTTCATCGAGGGCTTGATGCCGATGCTAACGCCTCCCACATTTATGCTGGAACCTTCAGGTGGACCGTTCCGAGGTCTGTGAAAACACAGAACCTCGGACTTGTGCAAGGCCACCTCCAGTCCCAGCCGCCGTATCCGACCCACGACTTGAGCAACACCCGTCGTGACCTTGAGTGCTGCCTCCTGGTACGTTGCACCCCGCGCCGTGACGAGGGTATCGTCGGCGTAGCACGTTACGCCGACACCCTCAGGCAACGCACTCCGCAGCACCCAGTCGTAGCCGATGTTCCACAGAAGCGGCCCCAGGACCGACCCCTGTGGAACACCGCACGACACATCCCGCCGAGCTGGCCCGAGCCAGCTGGGGAAAGCTATGGCCCTCTCCGAGAGATAGGCCCCGACAATACGACGGAGGTAGAGAGGCGTTTCGTGATACACGAGCGCCTCCCTAACGCAGCTCCATGGCAAGGTGTTGAACGCGTTGGCGATGTCAAGAGACACCGCCACCACCACCTTGCCCTGCGAGACTGCTTCCTCCGTCAGGCTCTTGACGCGCATGATCGCGCTCACGGTGGAGCGTCCCCGACGGAAACCGTACTGGTTGTCCGCCAGGTCTGGCCCCACCGTCGAGAGATGCTCGACGAGGCGTTCCGCGATAATTCGCTCAAAGAGCTTACACACCTCGTCGAGCAACACGATCGGCCGGTATCCGGACGGTGAGTCCACCGGCCGCCCCGCCTTACGGATCAGGACCAGCTTCCCCGTCCTCCACACCTTGGGAAACTGGCCCCTTTCGAGGCATGCGCTAAAGAGCCCCATCAGTCGAGGCCCGAGTTCTTCGAGGGCCAGGACCCATGCACGGCCAGGAATGCCGTCGGGTCCGGGGGCAGTGATTTTCCGGCGTTTAAGCCGGAGTACTGCCGCCCCTAGCTCCCCTACCCTGACTTCGGGTACGTCGTCTTCGCCGGTGCTATCCGCGTCGGGCAGAGACGGAGCCATGCGCGGAGGGACGTGCTCCTCCGCGCTCGTCGGAAACAGGGAGCCCATGACCCGCTCCAGCTGCTGCGGCTGGAGACTCTGGGTCAGTGGGGGCGCCCTAGGTCGGAGTTTCTCCCTGACCTGTAGGTACGGGCGCCCCCATGGGTTCTGCTGCAGGGTCTCCAGGAGCTCCTCGCGGGCCGCCGTCTTGGCCCGCTTTATTGTCTCCTGGAGATTACCTTTAGCCTCCCTGTAAGCCTGATAAAGCTCCGCCTCTCGGGTTGCCGCGTCGTCTGGGCGGCGATGCCTCCGGCGAAACCTGGTGTACTGGCGGCGGGCGGAGATGCATGCTGCGCGCAGCTGTGCAATCTCCGGCGACCACCAGTACACCTGCTTCCTGGCCGGTCTGGGTGTAACCCTAGGCATCGCCGCATCACAGATTTGCGACATGGCTCTCCTGAACCACTCCGCCTCGGCATCCACATCGGCAGGCCGGTCCGGTGCCGGAATCCAGGCCTGCACGATGGAAGCCTCCAGGAGAGCCTCCCGATCCAGATGGTGAAGTGCCCAACGCGGATCCGGGGGATTTTCTACCGGCTGTGGGAGGTCAGGTGGGGGGACGACATCGAATCGGATGTACCGATGGTCTGAGTGCGTCTCCTCACCCTCCTCCACGTGCCAGCCAGTAATACGGGCGGCGAGGGCAGAGGTCGCGAACGATACGTCCACGACCGAGCTGGTCCCCCGCCGCCAGAAGGTGGCGACATTCCCCCGGTTGAGGACCTCCAGACCACGTGTTCTGGTCCAGTCCTCAAGAAGCCTCCCCTTGTCCCTGGTTTCCCGGGAGCCCCACGCCTCACTCCAGGCGTTGAAGTCTCCCAGGAGCAGGACAGGGCGAGGACGGCACGCAGCGAAGACGACGTCGAGCTCAGTGAGCCATAGCTCAAACTGAGTCTCGTCCAGTGTCGGCGAGATGTAGGTGGCCACGACTGCCAACCCATCATATTCCGCCGCAACACACCCGCGGCCCCTTGCAATGATAGCAAGGCGCGAGTTGTCTGCGGCGGACCCCCCGAAGATAAAACAGGCCGAGCCGTCCTCGTCCACCGGGCTTCCCGGGTGGACGTAGTACGGCTCGGCGACCACGGCCAAGTTAATGGACCACTGCCGGATGCTCTGGTACAGAAGATCCTGAGCAGCGCGGCAGCGGTTCAAATTCACTTGCAGGATGCGGATATGGGCGTCAGACATTAATGGACGTCCATATCAGCATCCCGCCGAGAAACATCTGGCCGTGCAGTAGCGGCACCCCCACCGCTCTCAGCGGACGGACGAGGCTTTGGCCTCGAGGCGGCGCAGGTTGTGCTGCCGACCCGGTGGTCCGCAGTTTTGCCCTCCGCCTCGCATCTAAAGCAGCGAGGCGGGGCATCACAGGCACTTGCCTTGTGACCGGGCCGGCTGCAGCGGAAGCACCGATCGCCCACGGTGACTTCCGCTGTGCACTGCACTCCGACGTGCCCCACCACCATGCACCGGAAACATCTGGTTTCCCGGGCACGAAGGAGGTGCACCTGCGCCTTTAGGAAGCCCCCTACGAGGAGGCTTCGTCCGTCCGTCACTTTCAGTGCCGCCGCGACGGGGCACTGGACGACTGTCATCCCATGACCAGTGGAGCCGAAGGAGATGTCTCCAGCCTTCACCTGGTCACGGGGGCAGCCGCCCGCCTCCACGACGGCGGAGATTACTTCCTCCGTCGTGGCCGCGTCATCCAGACCCGTGATGCGCAATGCAGCGCATTTGGTGGGCCTGGTGACGCGGACGGCTTCTGCGTCCAGCGCGTCCCTAAGCTGCGCTGCTAGGGCGTCAGCTTTAGGGCCGCTGGAGGCGCCGGAGACCTCGAGGAGGCGAGCCCCGGTGCGTGTCGTCTTGCACCGGAGACCCCCCTGGATATCGAGGGCTGAGAGGTTGACTGAGGACTTCACGGTCCTCAGGACATCAGCGTACCCCACACCCCTCTCCACACCCTCCGTCGTCACCGTAAGGACGACGGCTGTGGAGCGAGGAGCGCGGGGCCTCTTCGGCGCCTTCGCCGCGGCGGCTTTGGCCACTTTCTTGGCCGCTTTCTTGGCGGCCTTCGTCTTCCTCTTCTTGGCCCCCACTACCTCCCATCCCTCCCGTCCGGAGGGATGTAAAGGAGCAGCGGGAGCGTTAGAGGAAGAGGAGGCGGCAGGGGTGCCGCTCTTCTTGCCACGCCCCTTCGCCTTCCGCGCCTGGGCCGCGGTCTCGGCCGGCAACCGGTACGCTGGAGCGGACTGGGGCGGAGCGGGGCGGCGGACAGCGGGTGTGCCGCTTGGTCCTGGAGCGGGAGAACCGCCAACAGCCGCCGCGTATGAGAACGCGGGACGTGCTAGCGGAGGGCGGTACGCCCGGTCCTCCAGGACCGCGAGGCGCCTCTCGATCGCCGTCAGGACCTGTACCATAGTCGGCACAGGCTGTGGCGGCGATCCGGGCGCCGTGTTGGGCGCCGTGGAGGGCGCCATGGTGGGCGACTTAGTGGGCGCCTTGGTGGGCGCCTTGGTGGACGCCGTGGTTGGCGCCGTGGCGGGCGCCTTGGTGGGCGCCGTGGTGGGCGCCGTGGGTGGCGCCGTCTTCGGCGCTGGTCCAGCCGTCGGAGGAGGAGGCGGCAGCATGGGACCGGGAGGCGCCTTGACCACCTTGGTCAAGTCAGCGACCTCCCGCCACAGGTAATCCATCTGCTTCCTGGAAGCAGCGAGCTCCGCCTCCAGGCTCGTCACCTGCTTCCGGAGCCTCGCCTCCTCCTTGGTGACGCTCCGCGCGAGGAGCTTGTTGAGGGAAGATTGGGCTTCATCCACCAGTGAAGCCACAATCTTCTTCCTCCCCGCCACGTTCCTGTTGCCCCGCATGGCCGCGTTCATGCGGGCAAAAACGCTCATAAGCTCCCGCGCGGGCGGCCCACCGATTTCCCGGCGACTTCGCTGAGACAGTTGGACCGAGGACGGAGGAGGAGTTGGCGGCCGCCTTCTGTACGCGTCTAGACGCGTACGCACCGTCTTGACCGGCACCTCCTCCTCCGAATCACTGGAGAGGAGGGACCCCCACCCGGAGCAGCTGGTGCTACGGTCGCGCGGCGGCCCCCCCTTCTCCTCGAGGGTCCTCTTCTTCGTCCCAGAAGAGCGGCCCTTCTTCTTCACACTGCTGGGAGCTGACCCATCGTCAGTCCCAGCAGCATCAGTTCCTTGGGGCGTCGACATCGCGCTGCAACTAGGCGGCGCGGCGCGAGCCCCCAAATCCATAGGCATCAGTATCAAGTTTGAGTGCGCAATGTCGTCGGTTGACACTGCCCGTGAAAGGGCAGTGTCGGGACCGGAGGTATCTTCAACGTTATCCATAGCAGGAAAATCGCAAAAAATTTGGCCAATCACAAGTTCAGACTAAATACGTTCGGTCACCCAACTTGCCACTGCGTTACCGTGGTCAAGTTGGGGTCCAGGGCGGACGGCGAGGACGTAGTATCTAATCACTTGGGGCCCCGCCCCTGGCAACACGCAGTAGCATAAACTGTTGAACTGTCAGTGAGTTTCAAAGTTTCTTGCACCGATAAACGCACACTTTGTCCTCATTGCTATATCTTTACATTATTTGCCAGTTTTGCTAGACCTTGTTATAGAACACAAAGACATTTGCACACTTTTTTATGTTATACTAGCTGATCGCCGTGATTTAGTTTACTCGTTCCCGGTTCACGTGGGAACACCGAGATAAAAAGTAGCCTATGTTACTCAGGGTGAATGTAGCTTTCCAATGGTGAAAGAATTTTTTTAAATCGGCAGAGTAGTTTTTGAGTTTATTCATTACAAACATACGAGTACAAATATTTCCTCTTTATAATAGTAGTGTAGATGTAGATAAATCTATGTTTGCTTTTGAATTATTAATCACATCTATAAGGTATCGTTCCCAAAGGGTTAAACGGGAACCCTATTACTATGACTTCGCTATCTGTCCGTGCGTCCGTTCGTCCGTCCGTCCATTCGTCAGTCTGTCACCAGGCTGTATGTATGTCATGATCCGTGATAGTAAGAAAGTTGAAATTTTTACAGATGATATATTTCTGTTGCCGCTATTTATAACAACAAAAATACTAAAAGACATAGTATAAATCATAATTTATACTATGTCTTTTAGTATTTTTATTTCTTTTAGTTTTAATTAATGAACCTACATAAACGTAATTTTTTTGTCGTTTTTGTAATGAACCCTCTGTGCGCAAGTCCGACTCGCACTTGGCCGGTTTTTGTGTAGCACACTTAATAATGTCTTCTATTTAGCGAAATTAGTGCAATTATATAAAAAATCAACATCTTACCCCATTGTTTTATCATGGACTTTCGCCAGGTAACGCCTGATTCCATTCAACATTTTTCTTACCAATTGACTCCTTTTTTTCCAAGGTTTACAAAAAGTACAAACTTGTATAGGCATCGTCTTAATGGACAGGTAAAGTTTGTAAGTTTGGATGTAATATGCCTACTTATTCACAGGACATTCTCAACCAATTTTGAAAATTCCTTCACAGGTGGAGAGGTTCTTTCTTCATCAGTTTTATTATCTAAAAAAAATGTGGAATTACAATAGTTTATAAACAGAGTAGTAGAAATTAAATACAAAGAACCTCTCTGTGAGGACTAGAACCTCCAAAAACAATGTGACACAGACTTATAATAAAATATTTCTGAACACAAACTACCAAGACTTGTTGGCATTCGTTCGAAAGTCAATAACTGTCCATCAAGTCATAAATAAAACAATCATAAATCGATAGCTTTAAATTATGTATTCAAAATTGATCGCTATCGTAGGATATGACCCACTTTAAAAATAAAACTATCGCTGGAAATGCATTCAGCTGTTTTTTTCGAATACATATGTATAACCAAGCCATGCATTGTAGTGTGCAATAAAACATTTATTCTAATTGCATTTCACACGTGTTGATCAATTGAAACGCTTAAATATTGAAAATGGCCGCTAACGAAGCTGCATACCTCATGCTGAAATTACTTTATATGGTTAATTAAGAAATTTTGCACAATATAAGCATGAATTTACAAATGATTGCTAAGTGCTTCGGAGCTTTTAGAATATCTTCGAGGCCCAAGTCATCCCTATCTGCACGCGGTAGGTACCTACACCTCCTGTAATCCTGAGCGTCTAGTACCAGTTCCTTACGTTAATTTGCTCGAAACACGTTTTCGTATTCCCCATACATTTCACACCAGCGCCCCTTGCGGTAACGTCAGGGAACTATGTGAAATGTATGGAGGAATACGAAAACGTATTTCGAGCAAATTAATGTAAGGAACTGGTACTAGACGCTCTGGTAGGACACGTTCTACTACTAGTATCCTGGTAGGAGAACGTAGTACTGGTAAATATCTCCAAAGTGTTCACGTAATAGGGGCCCACTTATTGCCACTTGACGATAACTATTTTGTTTTTGCTTCACCTCACCCGTTGATATCAGGTGCACCAGCAGGTGAGATTGGCATATGCTATTAAGATTTTGGTGGTGTAAAAGCATTACCGGAATTAAAAGTAATATTTGGTTATTTAGCTAATTTTATTAAAATTGTTTTAGCCATTTGAGCATTAACCAGAAGCACTCAGCAATGGACTTAAAAAAAAGCCATTTGAGCATTAGCCAGAAGCACTCAGCAATGGACTTAAAAAAAAGCCATTTGAGCATACCTACATCGGCAGTTTTGAGCGGGGTAAATGTCACCGCAAAATAGACAAAAGTATTGTATCGAAATGTAGACGCATCGTTCGACCCAGTTATTGGAGCGAATTCTATTTCGGAAAAGAGAACAGTAGCTGCATTACTCTTGGCCAGCCATGATGACCTGGATTCGTCGTCATGGCGTCGAGCGTTATGTCCTTTGTCTACAGGTAATAAATAACGAGAAATCGAGCATTCCCCTTTGGAGCTTAGGGTAAGAGAGTCAAATATATTTTACTTACATTAAGTTAGGTTATAGAAAAAAGTTCGAGAAGATGTTTCTTACCGCGGGTTCGAATGAAAGCTAGCCCACAGAGAGACCATTTTCTGATTTGTTGTTGCATGTCTGTTTGTTGATACTTTTTATCCTGGTAATAATGTTTACAGAACAGCATCTCATTCTAAATTACTAACGTACGAATTATTTTGAACTGTGTCTTAAGTATCAATAACTGGTAAAACTTATAATAACCCAATACAAATTCAGAAAAGGTTTCCTTCTAATACAACTTAAGATTATCATTTTAGTTACTATTTGTAGAAAATGCCAAGGACTTTTATTTTTAATGTTGATGCTTTTGCATACTTTGTATCTTAATTATCCTCATCTATAGTTTTTAGATAAGTAAAATATTTACAATGCTTTTACAATTATGGAATCCTCTAGGTCCCTTTATACTAGACAGATAGAGTAATGTCAGTATTAGATACTACAGGTCGATAGATAGAGAATACAGGTGACTCGGTTTCCATACTAAAAGAAGAATAATGGAGAGTGGGTCAAGTAGAATATTGGGATTCTTCAGCTCGCAAAGATGTCCCTCATACGCCCTTGAAAGATTAACCCCGGGCTCCGGCAGACTTCAGCTTGCGATGCGGCCTCTGCAAGAAGAGGGGGTTGCGGATTCGAGTGCAATCCCGCGTCGGTGAGTATTGCGTGTGTGGGCGAGAATCCCACAGCACGCCGAGTGTCTACGAGCTTCCCTGTGGCAGGTTTATTCCTACTGGGAAAAGATAAACCAGGGTCATACGGCCTTGGGCCGCGAAGATAAAAAATAGGGTCCTGCCACTTCCAAGTTTATCAGGTAAAAATATGGCTAGGCACTTACTAAATACGGACGAAAGGGACTAAAGAATAGATTATTGAAGTGTGAGCATATAGGATGACTCTGTCTAGCCCTTAGCCTGTCTTTGAGTCTGTACTAATGTGAATATATACTAACATGGTTAGTACTCATCCACAGTACAGAATTTTCAAAGAGTCTTTGCATCTTTTAGCTACGATACGGTGAATTTTCTGAAGAGTTCATTGCCCTCAATACTTTCAGTTTGTCTCTCAAGGGGCAAATTTGATAAAAACTTTAAACGAATAGACGAATTGTCGAACAAACGACATTACATTTATTTGATACTAGTTACTCTGGCTTTATATACGTAGTGTAGTTTTCTTTTGTATGTACTAAGGATCCTAACTTTTCTCTTTTTAGGTTAATAACTGCCAGTCTATCAAATTTTAGCTTAATTAGTCGTTTAAACAAATAATGATTTGTGAGAATAATAGAATGACTTAAAATATTAAGAAATAAATTATAAATAGATCACAAAAACTGATGTCATCGGCAGGATTCGAACCCACGGCCTTTCCCTAACAGGGGACTGCTCTCTCTAGTCCCCTGTTAGGGAAAGGCCGTGGGTTCGAATCCTGCCGATGACATCAGTTTTTGTGATCTATTTATAATTTATTTCTTAATATTTTAAGAATAGTTTAAGCAAACTCATTGCTTTGAAATACAAAAATAAATAGAATGACTTTTCTAAATTTTCTAAGTAAGTTTATTGTGCTCGCTTTACTATTGAATAAATTTTATACACGTATAGCAACGAGTACCTACCTATGCCAAATTCTTTGACCAATCGATCTACTAAGGCCACGGCTGAAGACATTGAATTCACGATCCATCTCTTCAAACAAAAATTCGACAATTCGTTTGTTGGCAAATGTATAAAAATCCTATCCTACTAATATTATAAACGCGAAAGTTTGTGAGTATGTATGGATGGATGGATGTTTGTTACTCTTTCACGTAAAAACTACTGAATGGATTTTAATGAAACTTTACAATAATATAGCTTATACATCAGAATAACACATACGCAAAATTTATAAAGATATGGTGTGAATTGTTCAAAATATGACGATAAGTGTCAAGTAAGTAGGAAGCGACGATGACAAACCGAGTGCGCGATAGTACGGGAACGGGAAATAATCAAATTACCACGCGGACGAAGTCGCGGGCGACCACTAGTATTTAATAACATTCTTCAGGATTTAGTGGACATACCTCTTAATAAGTTTAAAATAGAAGTAAAAAAATGTTTAATGAAAAAAGGCTACTATAATGTAGACGAATACCTGCATGATAAAAATGCATAGTCACCCTAATCTTCTGCATTCGCACAATATAAATTGTAACACAATGTAAACTAAACTATATTAAAAAAGAAAATGGATATTTACCTGAGTTTCTTGCTCGTATCTTCTCAGTAGAACCAACTTACCTAACCAGCGAAAGAATAATTTTCAAATGGTTTATTAATGTACTTATTCAGTATTTTTATAATATTGCTTGACATGAAACTGTAAAATTTTGACATTCATATATACTCTTTATGTGCCTAAACTGAATAAACGAAATTGATTCTTTGATTAATATTTTACGGCACAAGAGTCATTTACCGCGAAGCTTTGGAATAACATCGCTTAACAATCTAATGGACAAATTACTACTGGACGAACCTAACATTATGCTCTCACTGGCTTACCGGTTACTTCGTTAGAAATATTTTACACTATTGTTCTATTTCAAAACCCTTGTACTGTTTGTTTCCCAACTGCAAGTATGATCAGTTCAGATTGAGTCCAATTACGATTTGGTTCAGATCTTAACCGTAAGTTTAGTCTTCAATAGTTTGAAGCCATGATCACGACTGGTGGCTTGGTAACTCTTACTTTCTAGATTTTGCCAAGCTTCCATTAAGTTCAGCAAAGTTTCATTGCGCTAATTCAAGAAAAAATAATGAAAAAATACGCAACGAACTAAATTTAAAAAGCCTAAAAGCCACATGCGATGGCTAAGAAAAGTAAACTGAAAATAACACGGTAATAAATCAAGCTGCGAAGCTTGTGAAAACAGTTAGTATGATATCGATAGGGGCGAAATAGTTGGCCAGCGACCGAAAAGCAAAGAGTACTGCGTAAACACTGTATCTAGGAGATGATTCATTGCAACTAGTTTAATGTTATGGGGTACAAAGTAACAGTTTACATTTTAAAAACAATATTGCAGGTATAACATAAGTGCAGAGAACGCGTTACTTTCTATAAAAGGTGTCATAGCATAGACATTGCCTGCCAAGCAGGTGGATAATTGATTCACGGGAATATAAAAAAACCGTTACGCAATGCATTTTTTAGGGTCGGAGCTGGTAGTCAGCGCTTTTCAGAAATTACACAGGGCGGTGGGTGGTGGTACGAACGGTGTGCGGGATATGACGTTCGATTTAAAGGGTAGGTGCGTAGGGGGTAGGGTGGCCCCGGCTGGCTGCAGGGCGGCTGTTGACGGGCGCGTGACGCATGCGCGTCGGCAACGCCGCCGCCCGATTTCCGTGCGAATGACAGTTCGCCGGGACTTACTTCCTCGATACGGCGCGTCCGCGGCGTCGCTGCATCCAGGCCGAGCCGAGCCCCGAGCCTGGCGCTGATACCGCGCTCTACTTACGCACAGACTACGCTGCGTCGATGGCATACTGAACAAGCTCATTCCACGTGAGTACATACAGATGCATTACGACATACGACGCACGACTCCAAGCCAATTAGTGTTCTACGATTTTGGAAATAGGTTACAGTACATGTTCGATTTATTCTTCAATTGACTACAGTTACTAAGTTCATGAAATATTAAGCACTTGTCCGTTTCTAAAGCGTAGAGCACCTAATAAAATGTTGTTTGGTACGGTGCAGCTGTTTTGGTGTTATTTTATTTTGTGATTATTTGTCGTATTGTTTTTATTATTAATGAAGAATTAAGCTCCGTGTCGTTTAATTCAACATTTACAAGTGTTGAATGTTGTGTGGTGAAGTTTACACTCGATATAACAGGTAAGTTCATTATTTCATATATTTTGCATTTTACATAGTTGCTTCCTTATTTTTGTTACTATTTTTTTACATCATCATACTCAAAAAAGATCACATTGTGAGCCTTCTCTCACATATTTTAATTACATTTTTTTAAATTACGTGCATAGGTTATTTTTATTGTGTTTATATTGAGCGTGTTTCACTGTTAAAATGAAATAAACTAGCAGTTGTTGTAAAAAACAAAAAAAATACTAATTGCATTGCTTTCACGCCATTAAACTAGGCAGTAATCGGGTAGTTTATGCAGTTGTCGAATATTTATTTTTAAATTCATTATTTTTTTGCGGACATACCTTTGAGTTTCCCGTTTCTTTTATTATATGTAAATGACAGAACCAACAGCTGTATAGTTTTTAATACAAAACAAGCTAAGTTTTCACATTAAGCTAATTAGGGGTTTTTATTAAGCTGTTTCCGGCGGATCTCCTCATGTGATTCATTTGCTACTTCGTATTTGACACGGTAACACATTACCGGGATAAAAGTCGTAATATCACTCAGTTATAATAATGCAGCTACATCCTAGAAATTGTTGTTCTGAACAAAATATTTTAAATATTTTCTGACATTTTCACACTACGTCATCTGACTCAAACTAAGCTAAAAGCTTGTGCTGTGGATCTAGACAAAAACGGATAAACATACTTATATATTTCTAAATACGAAACAAACATTTGTGGATCCCACAAATATTTGATTAGACCTGAGAAACCTGGGACCTCAGGAAAGGCAGTGGCTCGTACTATTTAGACCTAGTTCGCGAGGGATAAGCGCAGCTTTGGATTTGTGTGAGTGCAGTGTATGTGAACGTAGATGTGACCTCTTTTACACACATTGAGCGTGCTTCCGCGGCTCTGCCCGCTAGTTTATTCTGAATACTTATAAAATGCGTTTAACAGAGTACAAAATAAAGAAAAAGAAGAAAAAACCATCCTAATCTTTCTGCAGTGAGGCTTAAACTATCAGACAAGAAGAAAAAAAATCATTCTTATTCGTTGTGCTAGTTTCAGCATTAGAATATTCGTCCTTTGTTATTGTAGACTGAAATGAATAAATTCAAGCCAAGTACAAGTCGAACTTAGGCACGAAGGGTTCATGGGTCATGTTTGCTGTACGGGAACTACCTAAAATATTTATTGTATCCTGTTTTATAGTATTTGTATTTAAAGATACAGCCTGGTGACAGTCGTTCAAACATATCCATAGGTACGGAACCCTAAAAAGCAATTTTTGATGAATATAATAAGAAAGAATGACTTAGCTATTAGCTAAGTTAGACTTGTTTTCAGCTTATTTTAGTTATTCATTAGTAGGTAGTTACTTTGATCTATTTTTTAAGTAAATAGTTCTACAAATAAAGAATGCAGACATTGTATATTTAAACATAGTTTAGGTAGGTATTAATTTTTGAAGCCATTACGTTTTATGTAAATCGTTTTTCAGTTAAGTAGGTACCTAACCAAGTAAAATATTTTCTGAAATTTAAGATACAATCAAAAGTAAATATTATATAATTAATAAATATTATTTTATGAACAGTGAAGTAAATACGCCACTTTTCCATTTTCATCGATGTGTATGTGCCTATTACCAGGTAAAATGCAAGAGTTTGACATTGAAGAGTGTGTATGTGTGTGTTTACGCATGCGCAAATATTTAGCCAGATGTACAAAGACTATGTACCTATGTATACCATAGCAGAAGTTAATTCGGAACGCACCCGTGTTTGTAAATTAGAATTTCGAATATTGAAATTCGTATTTTGTCGGCAATTTTTCATCAAACGATAAAGCAGGAGTGTTTTACACTTAGAATAACACATCAATAGCAAACCAAAATCAAAAATAACTTTGTTAATGTAGGTCACAAAAATACTAAATTTACGTTACTGCTAGATTCGCAAGGTGGTAAGGCAGTGAGAAAACCACCAGGCAATAAAAACTCATAGTCACTCTTTTCTAAACGTTGTTTCTAATCTTCTAATCTATACTTATAATAAATCTGTAGAGAGGTAAATTCTGTACATGAAATATATTTTCAAAATAACGGTCAGGGGGTGATTAGTGATCGATACTGATGCCAAAAATGCACTCAGTAAAATTTTTGTCTGTCTGTCTGTCTGTATGTTCGTTATAGAAACAAAAACTACTCGACGGATTTTAACGAAACTTGGTACAATTATTCTTCATACTCCTGGGCAGGTTATAGTATACTTTTCATAACGCTACAATCAATAGGAGCAGAGCAGTGAAGGGAAAAGTTGGGAAAACGGGAGAAGTTACTCCATTTTTTAAGCTTCCGTCGCGTGTGCAGCCTTAATGGTTAAAGCTACACAGAAATCATGTACACGACAGCATATGGCTATCATTTATGGTTGACTCACAATAACACGTGTAACTCCCGATAGCTTAGCAGTTCGGAGCTTTCTGCAACCACAACTTTGCAATGGAACTCGGCTAAAAGTAACCCACTTACAACAAAATATAATTGAGGCTCAAATTTTAACAGGTTGCGGTGCAGGAGAAAACGTCTTTATTCCCAGAATTCCCATAATACCAAATAATTTTCCATTCCAATTTAAAAGAACGCAATTCCCAGTATCGGTGTGTGACAATGACAATTAATAAGGCTCAAGGGCAGACTTTTCGAGTTGCTGGAGTACATCTCGGTGTCAGTTGTTTCTTGCATGGTCAGTTGTACGTCGCTCTTTCCCGGGTTAGCAGTTCTATCTTTTTGTTCACGTGCCGGACGGGTCAACTTTCAACATAGTTTACCCGGAAGCTTTGCGCTGAAGTATTTGCGTTCTATAAGTACTTCAGCCTCATGTAAACGTGATCTAAATAATATTACCAATACATTAACTTAATAACACACAAGGAGTTACACGCTGACGGAGTCGCGGGCACAGCTATAACTTAAACTACCCGAGAAACACTAATTCTGTTGGTTAAAACAGCATGAAAATCAGTGCAGAATGCAGCATGAAGATCGGATCGGCCGCTGCGGAGGACTTTGTTTTGTAATTTTCAGTGATAAGTGAAAGTAAAAACCTTAAGATTCACGCTTACAAGACTGATGGGATGATTGTAAATAGGTACTAGCGATTCTATGAGTGATTAATTGATTGATTGAATATTCTTTATTGTACACCAATACAACATAAGTACAAAAAAATATATAGGTTTCAGTATGTACAAACGCCGGCCTTATCACTAAGAAGTCTTCAGGCAGTTCAGTGAGTGCTGAGTGGTCTGACATGCAATAATTTCTTTCTAAACCATGCATTATAATATTACTAAAGTGCATATTCCGGTAATGTGTTTACATGAAAACTATTACACGCAAGCGGGGCTGCGGGCAACAGCTAGTCTTTAAATAAGTCTTTTCTAATCTTTTAAAAGATTGGGATAAAAATAAATAAGTACACTTATAGACTGGTTTCTAAATTTACAGATGATGATTTACTTAGTTTTATTATGTCGGCAATGACCGTGTTCCCATGGGAAATGGGGGAAAATGGGAATAAGAAAGTATACCACGGCATCTCATTTAGAATAGGTAGGTACACTGTTGTATGTTATGCTGTAGTGTGTGTAAATAAGTATTTAATATCTTATTTTGTGCTCTCGAAGGTCGAGAAAAGATCGATTATTTGCAATGATACTCGTATTTCACTGATACCCATTTTTGTTCAAATAATCAAGATTGAGTTATTTTTGTTGTTTGAAAAAAATTTTTACTTACCATTGTTTTGTCATGGATTTTCGCCAAGTAACGCCTGTTTCTATCCAATATTATTTTTGTTGTTCAACTTCAAATGTTACTTTATTTACAATAAGAATTATACAATATACGTATTAACAATACAATTCAAACTAACTAAATATGTACATTCCCTATACTAATTATACCTATTAAAATTACATCTAAATCATAACATGCATCAAAGAAATCCTCCGCCTCGTCGCCGACTGGCAATGTTCCGAGAAGGCTGGCAGCATTACCACCAGTTTGAGTTATATGTAGGTCACACTATAAGTTTTGCGTAACTTAAAAAAACAACATGTTAAAACCAAAATATTATGTTTATTGCTTTTCAAAATACTCTCCTTTACATTTTAAACATTTTTTCATGCAATCGAACCATTTTTTAAAACAGGAGGACCACAGATCTTAAGGGATGTTTTCTACGTGCTGATTGTACGCTATCACTGCCTCTTCGGAGTTGGTAAAAGTGAAACCTCTCATCAAGTCTTTGATTTTGGGAAAAATACAGAAATCACAGGGTGCTAGGTCGGGGCTATGCGCAGGATGGGTGACGAGTTGACTTTTTCGGAAGCTAAAAAGGGTTTTTTTTGTTGGCCGTGTGTGAAGAAGCGTTGTCATGATGTAGGAGAACGCGGCTTTTGGGTCGTCTTTCGCGAACTTTTTCTAACACCCTGGGTAAACATATGGTAGAATACCACTCGGCATTAACACTCTTTTGATCTTCAAGTGGAATTGTACAGATGGGACCCGTAGCTGAGAAAAAAAAGCGATGATTTTTTACCAACGTTTCTCGCCTGCCTCACTTTTGTTGGCTTGTTCTCATTTTCAAACACCCATTCACAAGATTGCTGTTTTTTTTCGGGTTCAAAACAATAAATCCACGTTTCGTCTCCTGTGACAATGTCATAAACAGCATTAGAATGTCCGTGGTCGTACTTCAGAAGCATCTGTGAGCACCATTCCACGCGAGCCCGCTTCTGCTCCGCCGTCAGTTGATGAGGGATCCAACGACAACAAAGTTTCCGCACTGTCAATTCTTCGTGTAAAATTTTCTGGATTTGACTCATACCAATCCCCAATAGTCCTCGAATTGTCTCATAGGTAATCCGCGGGTTTTCTTCAATTAATAGCTTAACAGTAGCCACATTATTTTCGTTGACGGCAGTTGAAGTCCGCCCTTCACGAAATTCGTCATGTTAAAGAAACTCGACCTCTCTCAAATTCAGCAAACCATCGCCTCACGGTGCTCAAACAAGGTGCTTCTCTCCCAAAAGCGGCACAGTCTTGCGGAGAGAGAGAACTTTTAAAATCATAAAAAATCATCGCTTTAAAATCTTTTCTACTTAATTCCATTTTCGTTGCAACTTTGATGTGTAATAAAAAACAATTGACAAATGATTTCGCACCAATTGTTTTTTTTTATTACTAAGAAGGTTGCAACGTTTAAAAAAATATAACATTCGAAATTCAAATAGTTTCGATTAGCTAGAAGTGCAAAACTTTTAGTGTGCCCCATGTACTACCACAAAATAGGGAATAGCACTTAGCAGCACACAGTACTACCTACTGAAATGTATTCACCTTGTATTTTGGTATTTTATCTTATCAATCTTTTCTTCTTTTCCAGAATAATTGCAAAGATTGCCAAAACAATATCGTTTTGAATATTTCTTTTCTCTCTCGGTTATTTACTGTTTTCTTTCCAGTATACAATATATAATTACGGTCTTCAAGATAGTTATTTGTTAAAACGTAAATTTAGAGGGGTGGAGGCTAAGAGGGTGGGAGGCACGTGTATTAAGGGCTTAATTGTATGTTACTATTGTACCTAAGTAGGCACCTACTTTGATGTTTGGTACAAATAAAATATCCTCCAGCAGTACCTGTAATAAAATCTGCATTATGAAGCTGATGAATTTGTTTATTTTCTTGTTTAAATTCGCTAATCTGAGGAACTACTGGTTCAAATTGACTATTATTTTCGTGTTGGATAGGCGTTTTTAACCGGAAGCCGGTTTTGAACCATGCTGAACCTAGTTTCTTGCGTTTTGCACAGATTACACAGAAAATCGTAAATGGCAGGAAAACAGTTATTGTAATGGCCATCATTATCATAGCTATTTCATGCAAACGGGGCTGTGGGCTTCTGCTAGTTTTGAATATTTATAAATCTGACAAGTTGGTATGGTTGAACACGCTAATCTAAGAAACTGCTGGTTCCAATTGAAAAATATTTTTGTGTTGAATACTTAGTCCATTTATTAAGAAAGGCTCAAACATCATGCTATAATTTATACGAGAGAAGCACTGATGTAAAATATTGCAGAAAATGGAACGCGAACGAAATCGCGAGCGTTCGCTAGTTATGAGACAGATATGAATCTGTCACTGTAGGATTGTAAAAGCCGTAAGATTGTAAAAGAAGGGCCCTTAGTTGTTTTTTTACGAGGTTATTCTCTCACAGGCTCTAAAACCTCACAATGTCTCATTAATAAGCAATCTCGCAAGACTGCCACAATAAATACAATAATTGGTCATTGGAAAAGAGTTTTTGTGAGTTTTTAGAGGACGAGCATGTAAGAGAATAACCTTACAATAAAAACTCAGAGCCACGCTTTTTCAATTGCCAGTAATTACAATAATTCCATCTAACATGCACGGACTTTATAATCCTACTGTGACATACCGATCATTTTCTTTTTAACGCTTTAATAATATAATTACGTTCAAATGTCTATCGGAAACATCAAGATTGATTCACGATATTACGTCGTTGAGCTATTTGAGTCACAAGTCATGAAGTTTTGTGTAAAAGGTATGCATATTTAATGTGATACTAAACAACGATATCTCGTGTTATCATATTTTCGTACGGTATCCACGATAAGTAATGCAGCCATCTAATCAATGTGCGTATCTAATACTGATAACTAAATGTAGCCAGAACTACGTATCAACATACCGTAGTATGATACAGCTTGACAATGACGATTAAGTATATTCGAGGAAGTTTGAAAGTTGCGCCAGTAAATCAAAAATTGAGAATCGAGCGACTATCATGGTATGTTAGACATAAAATATGAGAAGGAAGGAAAGCAATGTGGTAAGAAAGGTGCAAGGCATGAATTAAAAGGCAAAAAGCTAATTTCGGCTCCAAAAAGATGGCAGGAATGCTTGAAAGAGGATATGCCAAGGACTGGTGACTGAGGAGATGACGCGTGACAGGGATGTATGGAGAAAGAAAACTTATTGCGCCGACCCCAAACAATTGGGTTAAGGGCAGGCAGATGAAGAAACAGAATGACAATGATAATAATAGGGGTGAAAGTATGAAACTGCCGTAGTCTAATTAAAGATATTTTTAATTGACATAAAATCTTCATAGTGTGAAATTTTCTGGCAAAACTTTTTCACATGACAACCTATGAGGTTTTCTAAAAGAAAATGCGCAATATTTTGATTTTCGACTTTTGGTTGTTTTTTTATTCAGCTTAGACATTTCAAAATCTGATCGCAATATCAATGCTGCGTTTGGAGAGAAGACAACTAATGCACGCACCGTTCGTTTTTTGTTTAAACGCTTTGCATGTTGTACACTCACTGTATTTCGCACATTACTTTATTGTTTCTGGGAACTTATGTTATCAAGCACCACGTCCATTGACCAGCTGGGGTACAATTTGCAGCCCTTAGAGCATGACAGCGTCGATCAAAGTCGCTCGACATATTCTACCAATTGTACGAGTATCACCGATTTTCGACCACTTGACCAATAATTAACACATTTTAGAAATTTTCTGCGTTATCATTGGTTCTTAAATATATTTTCAATAAGTTAATTGACTGATTGATGATGCTGGCTATGCTAAGACTGGAAGTAAGGTTGACTTGTAGCTAAGGTATCGGTATGCACCTTAACTTATAATTGGAGCAGGTTAAATGTAAAATGTTCGGATGTTCGTTTCTCAGCAACCTCTTGACCGATAATTAAAAATTTTTCACCTAAATTAATAACTGATTTCAATTAAGGTCGTGACGAAGCTCAAATATTTAATTAAAAAAGAAAAAAGAAAAAAATAAAAACGCTTCGCTCAATACGAAGCCGCTGTTTACAGCAGCGTAGCTTTACCTAGTAATAAATGAGAGTTGTTTTAATTACTTACTGAATGGCCTGAAATTTTGTAGGTAATTAGAAGAGTAGCTGACAACTTGAGACAACATATTGTTCAAAAACAAGCAAGTGGTTTATATTGGGCTGTCGTATTCAGGTTGAAAACAACTCAAGCGCGACTCAAGATTCGTAGTAACTCTTCCAACTTAGTATGGTCCATCTTCGCTAGATGGCGCTGGACGTAGAGTCAGTTTCAAGAACTTTTGTCAGATTTTCTGATGAATAAAGCCATATTTTTTTGGTCTTATAATTATCTGGTTAAACCGCCCTTAGTTATTCTGTATAAGTTATTCATTTTGAAACAATAGTTGATATTCTAACATATTTTGTAAGTAGATGTGTAGAGATTTTAACCAAATACCTATCAGTTATATGCGTATCTTCGTAGTACGTATAGCGCTATCGTAATTCTAGTGTCCTTGTCAACTGTTAGATAAAACGAACGTGTCACTATTGTTATTGAACTATTTATTACATTGCATATGAAGGGCTCAGTACCCTACCTATTGAACATAGTACCTACCTATCTATAGGCACTATGACAGATATCTAAACGAGGCATAATCGTCATGATATATAAATATTTTTTGGACATTCTCACACAGTGTCATCTACCCTAGACTGAGCTATATAAAGCTTGTGCTATGGGATCTAGACAACTGATAAAAATACATTTATATTTTTTTAAATAAGCATAGAAAGCACCCAAACTCGGAAATAAACATTTGTCGATCACACAAATATTTGAGTCGACCCGGGAATCGAACCCGAGACTTCGGAGTCAAAAGCTGATACACTACCAACCCCGCCACCGTCGAAGGTAAAAAACCTTTTCTACCGACGTTCCGGTAAAACGTTACCAGCCGATGATACACCAGTTGTGATTGAAAAAAGTAAAAGTTTTGACAGAGCGTTGCGCAAGAGGGTTTTGGGTATGATTCAAGGCACTAAAAATACTAAATGGATTCAGGCGTTACCTGGCGAAAGTCCACGATAAAACTAAATAATAATTACGTATTAAAGCACACGCACCTTTTTTTTTAATTTTTTTTTTTGAAAAAATATATTTTAGTACATTTGGAACGTATTTCATAGCTGGTCTGCTCCGACTGGCCATAGCGTGGTCAATTATAGCACATAGAATCCCTCTATAATAGGGTCATCATTCGACACTAAAGCTATTTTTATACAAGATGGGTAGTTAATTTTGAGATTAGGGCGTTAAAACCAAACAACTCTTAATTTCTTTTGGTAGACTCTTTGGAACTTTATGATTATTAAATGTCAGGGTGTAATTTTTCTATAATATGTAGGTAGCTATTTAGAAGTATGTTTATCAGTTATTTTTAGATCTCATTACATAAGCTTATTAGTTTTTCTTTTATTAAGGTTAGATGGCGCTGTGTGAAATGTTCTAAATATTTATTTATTAAATAAATGTTTAATAAATAAGTATTCACGTTATTTTATTTATGTTATTTTATTAGAGTTATGTAATTTGTATTAGTCATTTTTTATTATTATTAATTTGTAATAGTTGAGCGGAGTGAAGCGAAGCTCTATCTTAGACGACAAGTGTAAATCGTTTGTGTGTCAACTCCTCCGAAACGGCTCGACCGATTTTGACCAAATTTGGCATGCTGGTCGACATCATACCCGGGAGTGCATATCTCTGAAATCATGAGAATAGAGCATAAAAAAAATTAAGAAAATTTGCTCATTTGCAATTAGTAGCATGCATTGCATACCTAGTATAAAATTTGTTTGCCTAATATTAATAGAGATCTATTTGTTCCACATGTCCTAACTCACAGACAACGTAAGAGATGAAAAGGTAAGATAAACAAGTATTTTATTTTTAAGATAAAAATACAGAAACATCTTAACACGTATAACGCCATGTCAGACAATGCTGGGCGACACCTTACTATCCATATAAATCATACTTACTAAAAAAATTGAAATGTCTAAAATTTTTAATTTATGTTTATTAATTGTATGATAA
The DNA here is from genome assembly GCA_963556515.1 of Nudaria mundana. NCBI lineage: Eukaryota > Metazoa > Arthropoda > Insecta > Lepidoptera > Erebidae > Nudaria > Nudaria mundana. Next base: position 21,072,916 of record OY748291.1, on the reverse strand, counting down.
TGTATGGTATTATGGATTACTAAAACAAAATTTTCATCAGAGAAATCACAGTATGTTGTTGAATAAACACCGTCGCTCAGTATTGTCCGACACAGCCCTGCGCAAACGATAAGTCATAATTCCTCCGTTCAAGCCACGCGGGTCAAGACGCGCGGGTCGACCGGTTGCTTTCGCGCTTGAGTCTACCCTGCATTTTGGCGCGTAAATCCTATACTTACATAACATACATTTGAAAAAAATATGTGAGATCTCAAAATGCGTTCTTACTTATTATTAATTTTGTCCTATTCTAAATAAATAAATATATAAAAACTGTCTAATTCATTTAATAAACGTGCATTCATCTTATTTTTATTCCTGGTTTTTTGACGATCAATAAGTCCATAGATTTTTTCCACAAATATTTTTTTTGAGTGCTGACAGTGTGAGTGCTGAGTGAACGTTAGACTAGGGGGCCACGCGGGTCTAATAGAAAGATAAAACGCCTAGTTCGGTTGTCCAACGCGTAAAACTAGACGTTCAAGTGGAAGTCCGAGTGTCGGACAACTTTGTCCGACATGGCATGTGAATGGGTCAGGTAAGTGTCGCCCGTATTGTCCGACGTGGCCTAAACGAAAGAGTATTACTCCATTCTGGCGTTAAACGTGTTAAATGTAATATGTACCAATGTCTATATGTATAAGTATATTAATTAATATTGTTGTAGCCTCTCGGGTTGCCGCGTCGTCTGGGCGGCGATGTCTGTTGGACTATGGCACAAACTGTTCTAATACTAGCTAATTATCACGGTTCCACGATTTAGTACCGTTCCCATTTCTCACGGTAACACATTACCGGGATATAAAGTAGCCTATGTCTATTTATTTATTAGGTTAACCAACAATCATTACACTGATAAAATTACATTTAAAAAAATTAAACAACATAAGTACATAAGTGTAACAATTACTATTAAAGGCTAACACCACAAATAATATCGGTAAAAAATAAATTAAAATTATAAAATCAAACCAAACATAAAAAAAAACTAAAACAAAATTAAATTATATCAAAGCAAACAAATTTAATGAAATAAAATCAAACAAATTAAATTGAAATAAATTAAAACTAATTCAAATCACAAAAAAAATACTATAAATAATCCAACCAAATTAAATCACATAAAATAAAATAAATCTAAATATAAACAGCTTACATTAAGTTAAATTAAAGAAAATTGATCACATTAATTCAAATCCAAATAAAACTACATCCAATTAAATCATTTTAAATTACAAATAATATAATATAGGTAGATATATAAATAAAAACAATAAAACTTAGCCTAGTCATGCAATGGGTACTGCAGTGCAGGACGCGGACGTGACTTCAGCTGGGAGGAAACCACTTTAATAAATGTATTGATCGTATCATGATGTATGTCTATAAGATCACTGAAGCTATTTATTATTTTACACAATCTAGGTACTATTGAGTTAGCACCTGAAATTGTTCGTCTCAATGTCGGGGATAATGTAGCTACTTATTATTGAAAGAGTTTTTAAAATCGGTTGGTTCAATTCAAACAAACGTACAAACAGATGTATAGATCTTGTGACGATAGAAGCCCTTTTTTTTTTCAAATAATTATTCAATAATAATAAATATACACAAAACTTATGATTACAATGACTATAATGATGAATGATAGCCAAAAATGCTCATTATTCCATAAGAGCAAAACTCCAATGTTAATGTACCTACTTAATAACTACCTATTAAATAAATAACTACGTTCTCGTAACAACGTAGTCGTAGTTACAGATATCACTATCTATCTTAGTAACAGATTTTGGATACACACAATCTACGAGCAGCCCTTTTTTTAAAAGAATTTGTTTGAGGTTTAAGGAGGTATGCACCTACCTAAATAATATAGGTACCAAGGTACCGACTTGGCAAACATGTGCTGGTTATTTTCATGCTGTTTATTTAATAGTGAAGTGTCTGGTGTAAGTATGCTTACCTATGTGTACTGAAACAGATAAACAAAGACAATGAACTATTTTTATGTAATACCTACATTCAGAGTCAACAACCTGCAAACATAAAACAACAAAAATAGTCGTGAGGAGCCCAAGAGCTAGACGCCAAGCGGACCTAGACAGTGTATATACGGACAAACTATACATACTAGAAGCGCGGTAATAGAACGTGGAAAATTCACAAATGCGGCATCTAGGCGTCGCCGTCGGCGTCGCGAGTAGTTGCAGAATCGGCTGCATCACGAGGGCCCCGCGAGGGCGCCGCTCTAGCCATCTTTTTCATTTTGTGTGCGTCTTTTTTTGGCAGCGCGCGTTAACCTTGGATTTTTTCATAGTGAAGCGTTGCACGTACGCGCGCAGTTTCGGATAGACGTAGAGCGTCCCCCACTCAAGCCGTCCGAAATTTCTGCATTCGGCGGGCGTGAATAGATTTCGGCGGTCGCATTCGCGAGCGAGGCTCCCCACAGCTAGGAGCGAAGCGCGTACCGGCACATACGGCCTGCAGACGGAGCGGTCGACGCGAGCGCAAACACGCTATGCAATATGCGGAAGTGATCGCGACCACGAACCAGCGGTGCTAAACTAACGAGTGTAGCCCAAGTGTAGTGAACACAATACAATACATACATACAGTGATACAAACTATGATACTCGTGCATGCCTCGATAGAGATCTAATGGTATTGAATTAACGACACAAGGACTGTGGAATTCGCGACATGGACTCAAGGAAAGTATTGTCTTTATTTAGCTATGTACTAGCTGAGTTTTGGGTGTGACCAGGAAGTAAATAAGAGTAAACTGCCAGTTATGATTATTGTACTCGTCTGACAGCTAATTTGTTCAATGTAGGTCTTTTTGAGAAATATCTGGTTATTGATATACTTATAAATGTAGAGTATAGATACTCCGTGAGATAAGTGTACCTACATTAAATGTTTGTTTTCGAAGGGGGGTACAGCACTTTGTACCTTAAGTTGTTCATATATGAGAATATTTTTGCGCTGTTTCGAATCGTCCTCGAAGTTTTGCATACACGTGTTGCCGATTCGAGGCTATTGAACTTGATAATGAGACTAGGTTTTTGTTTGAAATTATTACATCACTGTTTCTTCTCGATCTTCACCGACAGGTTTCCTTTACTCATATAATTTAAAGGTATGATAAAAACTATTAGGTGATCCACGCGGTACGTACTTACTTCGCCATCTGTCCTGATATTATCTATTCATGAATTGAACAAGAACTTAAATATAAATTGTGATTATAAATTTTATTAATGGACGCGTATTAATCGCGCTTCAAACTCGGTCTAACTCGGACCGGAACCGCTCTGTGAGGCGAAAACTGGTCTCGCAACGCATTAACATTTGCATAGAAACTGCCAAAAGCGGCCTCGCACTACGACGACCGTCTACCAATCTAGGCGAACTATTAGCACCTTATACATGGGCGGTGGTCACTCGCCGCTGCGATTAATCACTGTGTTGCTATTGCGCTCCTGCAAAAAACTCGTACTATAACGTCTGCCTTAGCTAACGTCATACTTAGAACTCGCCTACATGACAATAAACCTTTTAACTTCGTAATACAGCTGTATTTTCCTTAACGATCAACACCCAAAGAGCCGCATTGTAGAGATTTTTGGTCAAGTACTGAGTACAATTTCCTTATTAGTAGGTATTTCCAAGGGATATTAATTCGATCGCAGTATTCTTAGTAAGTATAATTACTTTTTAGGGTTTCGTATTTATATAGTAACTAGCTGTTTCGACGAACTTCGTGTCACCTCAGAATAAAGTCGCCGTTTAAACCTTCCTAAACTTCCACGAATATTTTTCAAGATCATAATTAACCCAATCGGCCCAGCAATTCTCAAGTTTTAGCGAGAAAAACTAATAGAAAATAGATATTTCCAAATACATGAAACTGGACACATAACAAGCGAAACAAATATATAATAAATAAATATTGTTGGACATGCTCACACAACGTCATCTATCCCAAACTAAGCTATAAGCTTGTGCTATGGGATCTAGACAACTGATAAACATACTTATATACTTCTAATATCATACATAGAAAACACCCAAACTCCGAAACAAACATTTGTGGATCACACAAATATTGGATTCGACCTGGGAATCGAACCCGAGACTCCGGAGTCGAAAGCCGAAGCACTACCGACCACGCCACCGAAGCAGTCATTAAAACATATTTCAAAGAAATAATGGACAACAGATGGACTTATAGCTAAAGGACAATTTGGTTAAAGTTACAAAATACCTTACAAAATTCATTGTAACGTACCTAGACATTTATTCGTTAATATTTTCAGTTAAGTTTATAATGACTTGCAAAAATCAAATCAAATCGAATCAAAAATGCTCATTGCCTACTATTGTAAATTGAAGGACATACTTAATTAGGTGCTTAATTTGTTGGATAGCTACATAAATAAATAAATATTTTATGTAAATAAACAATGCTAATAATAATGTAGTTCTTTAAAATAAAGTTAATTAAAATACCTTAATTGGGCTCCTTATTAAATACAGAAAAATGGGCTCGTGGTCTAGTGGTAACCGACAATATTAATATATTGCAAAGGTTAAGCAACATCTAGTAAGGCCGGTCTTAGGATGGGTGACCATTTCTTAAGACACTGAGACCCCGCCGTGCCTCGGAGAGCACGTTAAGCCGTCGGTCCCGGTTGTCATACGAACATCTATGGCAGTCGTTAGGGGTAGTTGGAGCCCTTAAAAATCCGACCGGTCTAACTACAGAACTCGATATCGCCCATGGGTTGTGAAGGTCAGATGGCAGTCGCTTCACGGAAAATATCGAAGTTCAGCCGAATCACAGTTAGACTGCAAAGCTGACCCCAAACCTAATTTGGGAAAAGGCTCGGTGAATGATGATTAAATACAGAAAAATATACATAGGTAACATATTTAAAAAAATATTTTTGAGGAAAAACACGACCATCTTACAACTGGCTTACTGACATATTTAATTACACTCGTGAGGACTTTTTTTTGCCGAATTATCTGTGTTTTAATTTTTGTAAGGAACTTGTATTTCCGGTTTTTTACATAGATTGACATTTTTATAAAACTAATGCTAGTTTTTCACTTTTAATTCCATCGTATAAATAGAAGTATAAAACAATACACACACACACACACATATCACGCCTATAACCCCGAAGGGGTAGGCAGAGGTGCATTGCACACCCACAATTTGCTAGTATTTTAGTCCCACGTAATAGGGGGCAAGCCTATTGCCGTCACCAGGCATATTTATAATGGGTTATGTTCAAAATGGCCAATATTGGAATTATGAAAAACTAATTTGAAACCCTTTGCCTTGCGATGAAATGTTAATGAAAGTCAACAAAATCTTACGTGCCAGCCGCTAAGGCACAGCCACTTAAAGTCCTGGGAGTCTCGGACTATTGGGCGTCTCGGACTATCCTGTCATTGTACAATTGTATTTACTGTACGTCATTGGACACAATATAATATCTAACTATTAAGATCAGATGCAATGCACTAATTATTTTAGCATTGTAGGTACCAATAAAAGTTAAGGTGTAAAAGGAACACAGCAAACAGTGAAGAAGTGCACTGAAGCTCCGCAAGGAGGTATGAGTCCCCCATGAGTCCAGTCTTCAGTTGCAACTAAAATGCTGCCACATAGGTATCGGTTCAATATGGGGTTTGAAAATGCCTTGCCAGCCACATCCACGCGGCCACGCCGAGGCAACTGAGATCCGTCCATAACTATCCTTAATGGTTAAATCACACAAAAAATATCTACCAATCACAAAGATAGGTTGTTCTAACGAGTAAAAATTACATGCAAATGAAGTCGAACGTGGTCACTGGTTCTGAACACATTTTGATAAATATTTAACTTAAATCTCAGTCGTCAATTATACGAGAGAATTATTTCAGAATATTTACAAGAAACAGAAAAAAACAATTGCGAGAAGCTTAAATATAAACTACAAACTATTGAGAGAATTGAACTGTACACTTTGTAAATTATTTACTTACATATACAATTAATATTTCTAGTTTTGTTACTAGGTTTGTTACCAAATACTTCTAGTACCTAGTTATCTTTGTAGCCAAAACTTGCGTCTACGCTACCTTTAGTCTGTCTACATTTTTTGATCTACATGGAAGGAAATCCCCAGGGCAGCCTACGGACGATTACATTTTCGTAGAGGTTAAAAAAGTTTTTGTAAAGATTGCTAATAGGTATGTTGCGTGCGAATGTCATCATTTCTCCGGCCGTGCAGTTCACTGACCTTTGTTATACTATTAGACCAGCGTTGGTCTACCTACGCTCTGCACGCTCATATATTTACTCGTACCCTCTAAACATAAGCAGCTACGTCCGTCCAATACATCATTAATTTATTGAGCTGTACAACATTTTTATTATTTTTATCTAAGTAGGTCGAAAACGAGGACCTAAGTAATAAAATAAAGCTGGTTCTGAGTTGACCCTCGTCTATTTGTGAAACTCGCAGAATTACCTAAATTTCTTTTACAATATTGTTTTTTAGAAATGCAAGGAAGTGCCTAAATAAATATGATTCTAAAACTTTTCTGTTCGGTGTGTTTCAAATTATAAAATAAAGCGATTGAAGTTATCAACCATTAAATAATAGTGTGTTTGAATATACGTTTAGAAACAATTTAGGTAGATAATATAATACTTGGTATCTTTGCAACGTATAGAATATGATAACCCTCGCCTGGACGCATGGTGATAACGATGATTAGTTTTTTTTCAAGAATTAGACACATTTACATTGCGTTATAATGTCAGTCACATTTAGAAATCGTATATGAATGAAATAGCGTAGAAATGATCGGAAGTTATAAATCCGAATTACCACGTTGGATGGCGATCTTGAGAAGCATCGATGAGGTCTCGGACGCCATGACTCAACTCCAAACGTATCAAATACGTAATGATCTACTAGATTAGCGTATTTACGCCGTTTGCGGCCTTCAGTCGATGCAGCAGCAGCGTCGTCACATCCAGATGTGCTTGGAAGGTGTGAAGGTGCTAAGGTGACAAAAAAACGGCCAAGTTCGAGTGTCGTTACTACAAATTGTAACTCTTTTTGCACATAATATCTGCTGCGCTTGCGCTCCCTGAAAATGCGCTTCTAATATCCTGAAACTATCGGATACCACACCGAATCTGAATGTTACCGCGTGTGTTATGTTCATAGCAATTACTGTATAATAATAAAATCTCGCTTTCGATTCCCGGTCGGGACAAACATTGTGTGATGATAGATACGTTTGTACCGAAGTCTGGATGTTTCCTATGTTTAATATGTATGTATTTACAACAAAAATTTACATAATTATTTATATCAGTTTACCTAGTACTCATATCACAAGCTCTGCTTAGTTTGAGACTAGATGGCGTTGTGTAAATTGTCCTAACATATTTATTTATTTATCTAAGTGACGACCAGATCATGTTAAAACCCCGCAGAAGACCAGAATTTCCAGCAAATTTAATTCGGGTAAACCCAGTCAGATAATACAGAAATGATGCGTTTTACGAATTGCCTACGTCAATTCCGTTCCTCCCATGTTTACCTCTTTTCCATAGCTGCCTTTTCCGTCACATTTACCCTGTACAGTTATTGATATTAGTGCAACAACTCTATGTAATGGTTTTGAAACTAACTCTTTATAGGTCGTCTGTCAGATTGCTCCTCTCCTTATTTAAAAAAAAAGTCCGAGTATAACATTATAAAAAACATTGGCTGAGAAACTAATTAGCAAATGCTTATCTTAGTGCCACATAAAATGAGTTTAAAGCATTTTATTAATGACCACTCAATTTTGAATAAGTCTTCTTTAGAATGCCTAAGCCCTAGGCAAAATAGGTGTAGGAGTCTTGCTACAAAGGCCAAATTTTGTTCTAGACAGTGATGAATTGTGCTAAAATGTTTATAGCGTCTTTGTACTAAGACAAGGTAGAAAAAACCCTGCTTTGAATGTCAAAAGTAAATACTTACCCAATGTTCAGTGCTAACTAGTGCCTGCTACTGCTCAGCTTCTAGCTTTGATCGTCATATTATAAAATCTGACGATAACACTCTCAATGACGAAAATTTTTCCTGCCTGACCCAAAACCGATGTTTTAAAGAAACCAAACCTAAATATATTGTAGCCTCAAATGGAGTAAAACCTATTTTTGAAAACCGCACTTATGTAACGGAAATAGGTAGTCTTCTTCTAATTTCTACTAAAACGAGGTTTCAATCAATAGTACCCTTCTACTGATTTTCTGATAATTTACTAAATATGAACGTTATTTAATTTCCGAACAACCTTCAGTTAGAGCGTCGCGGGTTGGGGTGACGGTAGAGGGGAGGGAGAGAGTGCCAAGGACAACCTCCTGAGGACCATTGGGGCAACGCTATTTAACGTTAGCAACCAAGGCCATAGTGCAGTAGATACCTTGAGGAGTTCTACACTATGATAATGTTTGTGGGCGTATGGTAAAAATTTGAAACATGTTTTCAAAATAAATTGTGACATTATCACGTAGCAATAAGTGTTAATTGACTGAGGAAGCGAAGCGTCTACATTTTAAGAATGGACAATTTTGCTTACGTCCGTCTGTCTGTCTGTCTGTACCTATGTGTGTTCCATTCCAGGCAAGCGTTCTTTTTTATATATGTCAATATATAGCTATACAAAAGCTGCAGTTTAACAATGCATATATTTATTTTCTTGTCTGTGTTTTTTATTGTCCATTTATGCGGTTTAAATTCAAAATGGCCGCAGTTGCACTTGTCAATATTGAATCAACTTTGTTTTCAAGGCTAAAATAAATGACGCAGCACTTTGTAAATAAATATAGCTAGATTATATAGCTAATATTTATATTTACTTTTTTACTTCCCCCAACCCTATTATGCAGTGTATGCTGGTGGCTAAAGCATTGATTTCTATAGGTTAAGTTTGAATAAAATCGCACTGAAATGAAAAACACTCTTAACACAGAGATTACGGTATTGTACAGCTTAGTTAGTTAATTACGTTACAGTCAATAATGCAATATACATAATAATTGTTATATGTATGTAGGTCCTAAATGTTTAAAAAATATAGTGTCAACACTAATAAAAAATCTCCCTCTTTCCGTTAAAATATGAAATTAAAATTGGAGGATTTCTAATTAACGCTCAGTACTTAGTTGGCAATAATCAGTTGAATGTTATACTTAGAAGAACACTGTCGTACCGCGTAGCAACAAAATGATGCGTCTCAAATGAATTTTCAAGGCTAAACTATCTTAGAACAGGTACAGGCAGTTTTTGCATATATTTTATACGTGTCTCTAAATTAGACAGTACTGGACAAAAACCATTGCCAAAGCGATGTTGGCCAGACAATAGATTTTTAAAAACAAAACCGGGGTCGATTCGGGTCACAAATGATGAGGATAATTTATTTGTTGTAGTGGTACTTTTTTTTTTACGGATATTACGTCATTTTATGACAAACTTTTATGACTTTCGTAGCTGCACTGCTTGTTTCCGATGCGCAATTACGATACCAGTTTTTAATTACTTTTTTTTTTAAAATAATACGTTATACGATATCGAGTTTTATGTCGTTGTAATAAGATATCAGTATTTTCAATTATGTTACTTATAGATTAGTTTGAAAACTAGCATTTTTATATTTATTTTGTAGTTAACAAATAATCTGTCGTATACGTTTCGTTGTCAATAAAAAAAGACGATATTTAATACGAATATCGATACATCATTCCTTTGTAAAGCTAAAAATAATATTTTTGTGGCTCATTTACAACGAGAATGTTTTCATTTCATTCCACGACCATATTTTTGATATTGCACAGGTGTTTTTGAAACGTGTACTTACTGAAACTCGGATTGTTTGGCTGGCCTTGCATGATTACGGTTTGACGTCATTGAAATTGAAATAAATTACATTTTAATTGATTGTACTGAGATAATTTTATCGTTTTTTCTTTAAAATATAACTAAGTTTTGTTCTAAAAACGGTTATATTCCGGTAACCGGTTATGTATAACATATTATACTTAAACTTCTTGTTATTTTATCTATGCATTTTCTAATACATTTGCATTTACTCATTCTACCCCTCGCCTCTACAGCGAGCTTTGTCGACCTCATTATACAAGCTACTCTTAATAAAGAGAGGGTTAAGGTCAACAACATGTAACACTTTCTATTTCAGGCTTTTAATTCTCTTTCTCATCGATGTACGTACCACATTGTATGGTAATGACAATTATAATGTTATTTCAAATTAACGTTAAGACATTTTTATTTGTTTATTTATTTAAACTTTTTGCACAGTTATTGTACAATGGCGGACTTAATGCCACAGGCATTATCTTCCAGTCAACCTTAGGGTGATGCAGATAGATCTAGTAGTAGGTGCATAACAGTAGTGTTGAAAAAGAAAAGAAAAAAAATTATATTGGTGTAAGTAAAACTAACATAAAAAAAAAAAAAATAGTACATATGAAGGTCATAGACTTAAATTCTAATAACTACTTAAATAATTAATAATTATTATTAATTATTATTAATAATAATATAAATAAATAATATAAAAAAATAATATAAATATTAATAATTATTTCATTTATTTATTTTATTTCAGGCAACAAATAGAAAAGTTACAGATGGTATAAATTTATTCTATGGCCTAAATACCTTAAAACTAAGAATACATTATAGATATTATAAAGTTGTGTTAGTGATACAATCTTAAGACTAGTGTTAGTAAACACTTCACTATCGCACTTAGGTCTTTTTGCATTCCGGTGGTAACGATCCGCGGAAGCGACGGAATACCACGCACTTTGGCCAGAAGTTCTCCTCCATGACGAGGCTCAGGCGAGTGATGGGCACTCGCACCACGAACGACAGGAAACTGACGTTGCGGCTCGACTCCATCAGCTGTTTTATGTATACCCTAAGTCCGCATAAGTATGTATAGAGTTTCCACCGAGATCTTAGGGCACAAACTAATCTCACATGCAAGTGTAAACCTGCCAATCGGACCCGGCTGTAGCAAACATAAAAGTTTAAAGTAATCGGCTGTTGGCTCGCCCCTCCTGAGCTCAAAAAAGCTTTTAGTCAAATTTTGGCATAAATTGTGTGTCTGTTTAGCCCTTAGGAGAAACTGGTGTGATCGTGTTTCGACCTCACACATAGTAGACTGTAAAGTTTACGAATCGGCCTGCGTGTAAACTGGGCATCGATTTTATACACTGAAGGCTATATAAACAACAATTTTACCTTGATTTTAGTGTTATCTGATCAGTTTTATAACTAAGTCTTGACTGTTATGCTAAATTACTACATGTGTGTTTATTATCAATGCTTTAGCTGCAATTTAGGTTTTGATAGTAGGTACTTGGAAGGTGTGAATAACTAATCATACAGGTGGCTCATTTCAGTTTTTTATAGTCCGTTAACAGACAAATTTGAACATAAAATTATTGTTAAACCATAACCCAGAGGAGGGTTAATGTGACCAATTCTAGAATTCAATAAAAATAAGGTAAAATTGTATTCAAACTTACTTATTATTGCCTGTTTCTGTGCATATTATTATGTACCTAAAAGAAAAAATTAACATATTTGGGACGCAATTGTTTCTAAATTATATGGCCTTGTACACAAGTATAAATACTCGTAATATCGTAGCTAGCTATTTGGTTATATACTAGTTATGCTTTGGTTGCTTTGTCACAGTAACATTATAATAACGTAAGAAATCAAGAACTTGAAGGATAATACGACTATTAACAACTAGCGGACACCCGCGGTTTCGCCCGCTTGACAAATTAAAAAACCTTCCTCGAGAACCACTCTATCCATTGGTGAAAGCTAAACTATTGCAATAAATAATATTATTTTTTGTTTCCCATGCTAACAATTTCTAGAATTATTACTAAACTACCCTACACTATTAACAAAATTTAATAAGCCTCAATTATTTTGTAGGTATAAATGATATTATTTATCTATCTAAACCTCTATATAGTTTTCGTCGAACCAGTTTGCTATATCTTTACTATCTCCTGAAAATAAAAATTGCCAGTCAGTAAATTTATTGTTTTATTTGCCTATTACAGATAGGTTTAAGTGTCAAATGCGACTCACTAGGTTACGTAGGTTAGATTAGAACTGCGACCACCTACGCACGAGCCGAGCGAGCGAAGCGAGCGGTGCCGCGGCAGCGGCCGGCGAGTGCCAGAAACGACTTGCATTAATAGAAAAAAGAGATTGTTTTTAGTAGGTTACCCGGAACTGAACTATTTAGATTAGGTTAATTAATTTCTTCTATAAACAAAATGGGTAGGTTAGGTTAGGTTAAAACTATGACCACCTACGCACGAGCCGAGCAAGCGAAGCGAGCGGTGCCGCGGTAGCGGCGGGCGAGTGCCAGAAACGACTTGCATTAATAGAAAAAAGAAATGATTTTTAGTAGGTTACCCGGAACTGAACTATTTAAATTAGGTTAATTTCTTCTTTAAACAAAATGGGTAGGTTAGGTTAGGTTAAAACTGTGACCACCTACGCACGACCCAAGCGAGCGAAGCGAGCGGTGCCGCGGTAGCGGCCGGTGAGTGCCAGAAACGACTTGCATTAATATAAAAAAGAGATTTGTCCCAGGTGAAAGTGACAACTATGTAATATGAAATTTTCATTTACAAAAATCTTGATTTAAAAAATCTGGATACTGTTTTTCTGGATATCAATTAAGTGTATTTCAAAAATTTGTGTTTTATAAATTGGGCTTTCAAGCATATATGGATTACGGTCATCTGGATTTTGTGCATTTAGATTTCGTGTGTAACTCATTCGTCTGGATTCTAAAACGTCGTACAAATGAATAAATGAGCAAATGAAATTCGGAGTTGCGATTATATGGCAAACAAAACATCGGAATTTTTAAAAACGGGATTATGAAAAAATGTCCAAACGTTTTCGGGATTATAATATTCGGAATATTAAAATTCGGGATTAAGATAGGTAACCCAGTGGGTAATGTGCCAAAATAGACTGCATTTGCCAACCTTACTATCTAATAGCCGAATACTGAAACGTCACTGAAATATTCAAGAGATGTTTAAATGCTTGAGCAGGCCTTAAAATTTAAATTTTTCATCCCCTCACTTTTGAGTATCTGAATATTTGAGTGATGTTTCAGTATTCGTTAGTCAGGTATCGAACGGAATTCGATTTTTGCTGAGTGTGTGACTGGTGGCTTTTTAGGTTACCACTGGTGCTCCGCAAAAATTGGTTTCTAGACACTCCCATACCGAACAACGTTTCTTGTCCTGCACCTGGAGCTAGTTAGGAATAACTAGTTCGTCTGTGCGGGACTATCAACTAATAAAGCGTTACCTTGACATCGATGAACGATGAACATCGATGGAGCCACGTTTTTAAAAAAAGAAGAAGAAAAGAAGTACTCAGAAAAGTATAATTTTAAGCTGATATGTAAATTTCACATAAACAACTATATCAATATAATTGCCAGTATAAAAAAAAATTCTTAAAACGAGCCTAATATTTCTCAAAATAATAATTTTTTGGTTATAAGATTTAAAATAACATGACCCAACTTTTACTTTTTAATTAGAAATTTCGATGCACATCAAACAGTATGTTGTATGGCGCACTAACAATACGTAATTTAACCTGTGTGGGACACTTCCGAAACGAGTCGTCCATCTGGTTTGAGACGTATTCGGGTCAAGGATTATGTCTTTTATAAAGGGAACGGAGGTCCGGTTGTTGCATTATTTGGTAACCCCACAAGGAACTGTGAAGATAAAATTGTTATTATTATACAAAATAAGTAAGTATCAAAGGTTTTAGTTAAATTTTGTGGTCAAATAGTGGGGGAAAAACCGATTAAAGATAGGTAAATTTGTGGCTTTTTAATGGCTAATAAAATTTTTAAAATGGCATTAATACTCGTAGTAAAAAATTTCGTCTCTATTATCTAGTCTCAAACTAAGCAGAGCCAGTGCAATGAAATCTATGTACTCGTATCTAACTGATACATTTGTAATTAAAATACATACGCCTTCGAGTAAATACTTTTAAAAATAATTATCTATAAGTTTAATAATTTTTATTGACAAAAATTATGCAACGGAACGAAAGTTGCAAGGAGAGGCGGCGTTCTTGGACAAGTTTGGGCTACGTAATATTTTATAGCTTTCGGTACATTTAATAGCGTAATGCGTGATTAACGACGAGACAATTTCCTCTATTTAATCATAGTGTTGGGTAACATTGACCAGTTAGTGAGATTCAATGATATGTGAGGTAAACCGTTTATTAGATAATTTAGGCAATTGAGTAGTCTGATTAAGTATGTTATGCATATATGTATTAATTTTAGGGTATCTGAGATAGTGACTTACACGAAACGTCGAAAAATTTCTCCACTATAACAAAAATAAATATGTACTCTTAGAAATAACTTACTCTACCTACTACTAAATAGGTTTCCTGGAGATATTACTCGACTTAAGCGATATGGCCGATATATGGACTATTGGTATTTTTAAGACATGTCATGTTTGACATTATTTGTCTTTTTTTTGTGCACGGTATAGATCTAGTAGTATTATAGAGACTTGGAGTAGGAGATTTTTGTCTGATCGTTGGGGTGGATGTTACGCTACTGATTATTTTGCATGCTGAAATACAATGAGACGTGACAAAAAGATTAAACAATATTATCTATTTGCCAAAGGCAGGCCTATATCTCTATGCCTATGTCACTCGCCTAACAACCGCAAAAAATACGTGACTTCAGCGACAACTTGAAGTTGTAAATCAGTAAGGGTTGTCTCTTGTTTGTGACACGGCATTGACCATACAGTTGATATTGAGGCGTTAACGTCATAATTAATAATAAATAATAAATAAATATTTTTGGACATTTTCACACAACAAAATCTAGCCCAAATTAAGCTAATATAAGCTTGTGTTATGGGATCTAGACAACTGATAAACATACTTATATATTTCTAAATACATACATATTATACATAGAAAATACCCAAACTCCGAAACAAACTTATTGGTCAAATTATGCTGGTATATATTTTACTTTACTGGACAACCCTAACGTTCTAATGATGTTCTCTGTAAACAAAAGAATGGGCTTTAATTAACGTCGGAGTGCAAGTTTTGTATGTAAGTACTATTCCCTATTCTGTGCCAAAGGTAACCTAGTAAACGTTTAAACTGTTTTAAGTGTCAAGATAAACACAAAATCGTTTGGGACTGCTTTGTTACCTTCACGGCGCAAATACCTATGTGACTTATGAATTATATTATTTATTACCCGCCTGATTTAGTTTCCTCGTTCCCAATCCCCACGGGGACACATTACCGGGGATTAAAAGTAGCCGATATCATCTGGAGATAATGTATCTACATATTAGGGAAAGAATTTACAAATTCAGTTCAATAGTTACGGAGTTTACTCAATGCAAACAACCAAATCTTTCCTCTTTATAATATTAAACTATATTAAATTTTAAACGTTCACGTTTCATAATGTATATTTTACTTTTTACAAGGTAATTAACACGAAAAAAACGACATGCATAGGCACATACCTTTTTATAGTCTGACGTTTCGACCAGGTTATACCGGCAGTGGTCACATGCTGACTAGACCAGCGATGGCTGCCCTCTGTCTTCGAGACCGTGAAGTGGAGTTATCTTCACCTACCCTCACCTCGCCGTACTTTTTTCGCCATGTACCGTCACAAACCACACTCAGGGTGTCCGTATACTGGACGCAGGCCCTATTCTGCTTTCTACCCGACTGCGCAAAAAGGCGATGTTGCAAGTTCTTGAGCACTAGATTCCACGTAGTAGGTAATTTAAAATATGTACCTATGCATATTTATGTCGTTTTTTTGGTGTTAATTCCCGTGTAAAAAGTATAATATTAGTATATTTAGATAACCAACAACACATTACTCAGAACTAGATAACTTAGAAAATAATTAAAATTTGTAATTTTCGCATTTACTACGATAATTATTGTACTCAATTGGTATGCACATTTTTCACACATCCTTCCATCTTAATCTATAATTTAATAATTACTGTTATATATTTGCCATAAACCCACTTATAAATTCAACACGGTTGTTTCATAGGCTGTAATTAGTCGGTATAGCATTGATTTTTAATATTTTTTCAAGCGGTAAAGTTCTATCTCACAGGAATGTGTTAAACCTTGATTGGGTGAGATAAATTACGCAACTAACTCAATAATTATATATACATGAGTTCAGTTCGTTAGTCGACAACTGTGGTAAATAGACTAATCGAATCTAGGTATTGTATCGTCGATAAATACAAATTTGAGTTGAAATACGACTGGGAAATTTTCAAAAACTGTTTTGAGTCTTTGACTGTTTGCAAAAAAAAATTGTTGTTTGTGACATTAAGCACTGGGTGTAAGTGAAATAAAGGCTTTTTGATCATAAGGCCTCCTTGTATGATTAGATATTTTTCTAAAAAATCGGTCAAGTGCGAGTTGGACTCGCGCAATAAGGGTTCCGTACCAAAACGGCACAAAATTCACGTTTGTTGCATGGGAGCCCACTTAAATATATTATATTCTGGTTTTTAGTATTTTTTGTTATAGGGGCAACAGAAATAAATCATCTGTAACAATTTCAACTTTCTAACTATCACGGTTCATGAGATACAGTCCAAGACAAACGGATGGACGGAAAGACGGACCGCGAAGTCACAGTAATAGGGTTCCCGTTTTATTATATATGTTAGATAGTTATAGAATAGCTGATATATTTTTATCTTATATATTTTATTAACTTTTAACAAATGACTTTATTTACAATAAGAATTACAATATACATATAAAACAATACAATTGAAACTAACTAAATATGTACATTCATCATCATACATCTATATATTTAATACGACAATTTGTCTGTCCGTCCGTCGCGTTTTTCAATTTACATACATTTTTTTTTATATATATATTTTTTTTTTATATTTTATATATATATAGTTTTTTTTTTTTTTTTATATTTTAGGCGACACAAAGTTCGCTGGGATAATTAGTTCTTATTATGCTGATATTTTGTATTCTGATGTGCATAATCAGGAGTTGAGAACGAAGAACCTGTTCCATAGACAGAGCCATGACCATAGGCTAATTAAGCAATACGGGAAATTAAATTTAGATGTTACAAAAATATTCGTCAAATAATCAAAAATGGCATTATCATTCTTGGAATTATACCTACTTACTGTACTTATCTGTGACTTGTTTATTCGAATGCAAAATACTTAATAGTAATCAGGATAAGATTGTAATATCTTTGTAGTAAATTGATAGTGAATAACCTACAATCGTTGTAGCAATATTAAAACTGTAGGGCTAAGTCTATTGGAATTTTTTGCTATTAGGTCGTTATACTGCCTTGGTGGCGCAGTGGTATGAGCATGCGACTGCCGTCCTGAGGTCCCAGGTTCGATTCCGGGTCGAATCAAATTATTTGTGTGTTCCACAAATGTTTGTTTCGGAGTTTGGGTGTCTTCTATGTATAATATGTATGTATTTAGAAATATATATAAGTATGTTTATCAGTCGTCTAGACCCCATAGCACAAGCTTATATTACCTTAATTTGGGCTAGATGATGTTGTGTGAGAATGTCCAAAAATATTTATTTATGTAATAATTTCAACCGACTTCCAAAACAGGTGGAGGTTCTCAATTCGACTGTATGTTATTTTTTATTGTTTTTTACCTTTTTTGGACTGGGTGAATATATTTTGAAAAAAAAAATTCCGTTGCGTAGTTTTAAAGATCTACACATACATACAGAACGCGCGACTTTGTTTTATAATATGTAGTGATATTGATTTATATAAATTAGTTTAGAATTTCAATTTAAATCATAACTATGGTTAATATTTTAAGATCCCAGCCAGGTGTATAATAATAGGTGTATAATATACAAAAACGAAATTTCGTATTTCTTATCTAGTATTTTAGTTACCAGGTATAATTAAAAATATATTGAGATTTTAAAATGTAGATATCAATACCGTAATCATATTTTCTAAGAGATTTTATAACCTAAAAAGATTTATCGCAAATACCAAAAACGTTAATCAAATTTACATAAAAAGAGTTTGGCAGTTTTTTTTACAAACCTTGTATTTTTGCTAAACAGGTAATTATTCATGTCAAACAAACTCATTACTGATTATTATCAAGCTGTTGTTTAAGTGAAAGGTCTAGCTTGCGTCAGTGAAAGGCTCAAATATTTCATAATACACGCATTTTGTGGTTATACACATAATAATAATAGATCAGCGATAATAGAGCAATATCGTAGTGCGTTTGATATTTGAATGAGATTCGAGATGGATATTTACACGGGCTCGTAGTCTAGTGGTAATCGACTAGATAGACGAGATCACACACGTGAGATCCTTGAGGTCGTCGGAATCCCTGGTGCACCTTTTATGGCAAATCTTTCTCCGTCCAAGCCGTGCCACTGTGGAATGATCTAACCTCTTTCAACTATTTAATGTTTTTTTTTTCTTTTTCCATTTAGCCGTCTTATGCTTAAATATAACACAAACATTACAAAGTGCACGTTAAGCCGTCGGTCCCGGCTGTCATACAAACATCTCAGTCGTTACGCACAGTTGAAGTCCTAAACCGAAAATCCAGTCTAACTACAATGTGATGAGATGTCTAACTACAGAAATTCGATATCGCCCATGAGTTGTGGAGGTCAGATGGCAGTTCACTTCGTTCAGCTTCACGAAAAACGTTTTTTAGATAGAAAAGCCGACCTCAACTGCGTTGGGAAAAAGGCTCGGTGGATGATGATGACTTACTCCGTCACGCTTTTTACCAGAATTCGAGAAAAATTTGTACAGAAATAAAATATTCCCTGAATTAAACTTGATACTTTTTATCCTGGTAAGTGGGATTTGGGAACGAGTTAACTAATTCCACTCGAGTCAAACCTGGCCGTGAGATTTCTTGCCAGATTCTTGCTCACATGTACCTGTTGCTTTGCGAATCTGGAATAAATGTACATCTAGAATCAACCATTTTAATCTAGCTCTTAGTAGGTAAGTAGAGATTTTGTAATGAATATTCTTTTTGGTTCCAATAGGTACACATACTAAGTATCAACATTATGATAATGTGCTTGCGAAGCGCTTGCGCGTACACATTGCAACAAACGTCATACAACTTTCTATTTTGACGAGCCTACGGCATTGTGCCGTAGTACGTTGCATTAGAAAGTTTTTTTTTATTGTTTGCAATGCAAAAACTAGTTTGGTATTTGTCTTTGAGAATATTTTAACTGTCTTCATTTTACTGAGTAAGTTTCTAATAACATCAAATAAATAAATTGTAATTCTTAACATTTAAACCTTATCCTAAAATGTGATTTAGGTTATCTAAGTTTACGTTTAGAAAATTTGAACCGGCACATAAAGAAGAAGGTATTATATATATATATACTTCAAAACCATGAAGAAATAATATCATTCTGGTCTCATAGATAATACGAGATATCAAATAGATAGGTAGGTAATTGAAGCAGGTTCCTGGTGGTTTAGGGTTACGTAAAAACAAGCAACGACATTTGGTAAAAGTTGGATATGTTTAACAGTTTTGATTCCCCTTCGCGCATTATGCTCAAATTCATAACATCGAGCGCACATCGGACTGCAATTGCAATTGATGTTGTAATAATTGAGCGGAGCTCTCAACGGGTGACTCAAATTACGATTTATGTTAAATTGTGTTAAATTGTTTCTCGGCGAATACTCGGCCGATTCCGGATTTTCTTGCACTCATCAAAAGCTTACAGAATTACCCAGGTTCTTACGAAGCCAGAATTTTGAATTTCGATCAAATAAAAATAATTTAAGTGATGGTAAAAATTCCCATAGCGTAATGACAAAAAATACTTTTACAAAAAAAAAAAAAAAAATATCGCTTTGAATCAAAACTCGCTTCTTTCAAATATATGCTGCAGAGTAACGGTACGTTTCGCGACTGCGGCGACCTAGTTATAGCTTATTTTAAATACTTGGTTTAAATATGAACAGTAGAATAAAAACTACTTGTCTATCGACAAACGGTGGAAAAACTGCTCCACAGACAAATATACAAACATTATACTTAATGTAAAACGCACATGACTGGTATAGTACCTAAATGGTAACGATGACTCAATAGATAAGGCGATGCTTGTGATGGTATTGTATTTTACTAAAGATATCATCAATCTGCTTATGATTTTCTTGACCCTAGTCAGATTTGACATTTTATCCCTATTATACATTATGTGAACTTACATAAATAAATAATCGACATGAGCGGCGTTGCAGGCGACCGCTAATATTAAATAAATATCCGTGGTAGCCATAGCTTAACAATGTTCATAATAATTAATAGGTAATATAGTTCTAATGATTGCATCCTCAGTGTAAAACCTCTATAAATTTTATATGTTCCTAAGTTTACGATCTCTGCCTACGGAATTATGACATTAATCTGTCATTACGACCGTTCTCACTATAAACGTATTTGAATATTTGCTCTTTGCTCACATTCTACTTGCACTCGATTGAATGCATCTTTTCTGTGTGAAAATTTAGAAAACTCGTTCTTGAAGTGTCTGCGATTTCGACACTGCTTGCGTAATCTATGAACATTTGATCTAAGGGCTTGAACATACTATCAATGGTTTGCAGATACGTTATACAAGATAATACGATTACCGATAATTCTATCATCACTACATATTATAAAACAAAGTCGCTTCCGTCCGTATGTATCCGCATCAAAATATGTTGCTTAGTTATAAAGGTCTAAGACCTTTAAAACTAAGCAACATATTTTGATGCGGTTTTCACCAATGGATATACTAGGTCGCCGCAGTCGCGAAACGTACCGTTACGCTGCAGCATATATTTGAGCGAAGCGAGTTTTGATTCAAAGCGATATAACTCTGTCAAAGTATTTTTTGTCACTACGCTATGGGAATTTTTACCATCAATTAAATTATTTTTATGTGATAGAAATTCAAAATTCTGGCTTCGTAAATTATATTTATTATTATTCGTAATTCTGTAAGCTTTTGATAAGTGCAAGAAAATCCCAAATCGGCCGAGTATTCGCCGAGAAACAATTTAACACAATTTAACATAAATCGTAATTTGAGTCACCCGTTGAGAGCTCCGCTCGCCTTCGGCTCGCTTCGCTCAATAATATACACAAAACCTTCCTCAAGAACCACTCTGGTTCGTGAGGAAGGTTTTGTGTATATTATTTGCCAAGCGAGCGGAACCGCGGGCGTCCGCTAGCCTAATTATATAAAAAGTAGTGTTCTTTAGAAACCACTAATTGAATATTTTTCTGAGAGTATTTTATATTGTTTGCCATGGCTATGGACTATAACTGCATGTAAATTAAGCTGTGGATAATTTGAAATCATAAAATACAGCATCCCATAAATTTTAAATATCCGGTACTTTTATTATGGTGCCGTAAATATTAGGAACCTGCGACGAACGATTCACACACCTGTCTTGTCTTTCTATGTATGTAATTTGTATGGTTTAAACAGTGTTTGGGATATCCGGGTTCCCTTGTTGGGTATCTATTATTTACTATTATTGAAATATTATTCATAACAATGCGTTTTATCGAACTAACTGATGCCTACGGCTCCGCCTGCGGGATATATTTTCTAGTTTCCAATTTCTACGGAAACACATTAATGAATTGAAACACGTATTTTTAATATTAGTATCTAAAAAACAAACTCCGGTCATCAAATGGTATTAAATAAGGTATTCAATTGTTGAAAAAATACCTAAATATTTTTTTTTTATTGGGTAGGTAAATATTACCACATAGCATGGAATGTTCCGAACTAGTCCGAACTACAGTGATATAACCGCAGTTCGCTTGTGTGCACTTAGCGTTACAACATAATGCATTTTCTACTGTCGCCCAAAGATGACCTAAAATTTGGGGCGTTGTATGAGGAAGTTTCAAGTACCATAAATTGTTTTCAATGCATTCACATACTTGACAACACAATGTGATGGGATTCTTAATATTCATTTAAAACGTGTTTAAATTTCTAGTGTTTTTAAATACTAATTGTAAGAACTAAGCACGCAAATTGCTGTGAGAAACATAATTAATGAATGTTTGATTGTTTTAGGAGAAGAATGCGCTGTGCATCATTTTAATATACTTTTCTCTACCATAGTAAAAGAGTATTTACCTAGTAATCGCATGTAAGTGACTGTAACCTGATAAACTCGAAAGCTACACAAACCACTAAAAGGATTTTTCTATGATTTTCACAGACAAACTAATTTGAAAAAGCTTGAGATAAAGTGTAATAATTTATGTAAGCTGTGTTATACTTTAATTTGGTAAAACCTTTCTTTAGTGGTAAGTTGTTACTACAAAAATTAACAAGAATTCCATGATTCACACAAAGAAATACTAGAATAAACATGAACCGTAGTAAACTTTCGTACGTTCCCAAAATATTACTATAATTGTCTATAATTTTATATTTGGAGGAGGTTGGGGGGAAATGAACGATGTGAACTGAATGCAATGGTTACGTGCCGTTCGATGCAGGCCTTTGTTTAAACACCGTTAGAAACCCGTACACGCATAGAGTAGTGAAATTGATTATTTTTCGTATTTAAAAAGATTACTTTGGAGTTGTATTCCTCTGGATATCAATTGGGTGATCAAGGTGGAAAAGGAATAGAGATTAGATTGTAAAGTAACGTAAGCAAAGTGACTAATAAAATGATCTGATAAATGAAATGAAAATAAAGTAAGTTTAAAGTAAATGAAGTGAAACTGAGCAATAAACATCGATACGAGGAAAAGTCTTACGAATTGTATAATAGGTATCGTATTATATTAAAACATATACCTATTATTAAAGCAAATATTGACCAATAACTAATTAGATACATCCTTACTGGGTGAAATCCATTTTTGAATGACCAAACATAGCTCACTTATGTTAGAACTAGTTCCAAATTTGTATTATTTAGAACAGGGTTATATCCCGTCATCACATTGCTTTAATTTGTCTTCAATTACTCTATGGCCCGGTTGCAGAGTGACCGCTGCGGCAGTTTGCGCAACTCGGTGCAGCCGCTCCTCTCTCCCCGCCCTCCTCCACTAGTACGCTTGCGCGTGTGCTGCATGCCGGAACCGGGTCGCAGCCGAAATTTCTTCAACAACCAACACAACTAGGCCTACACCCCGCCCCACTTCCACTCAGGCTCGCTCCCAAAACGCGGACGCTAATAGAGTCATTGTAGATCAATGTTAACTGGGTAGTATACGTGCACGCATGCAAATATACAGTTAGGCTGTAACGGAGTTGATGGGAATCGAATCGATAGCGTATCGACTGTTGATGCAGTGAGCGTACCTTTGTTTAGTCCTCTACCTGCTCCAGTTTCGTTACATCAAGTGTGATTTAATGTCTGTGACGCTATAGAAGGTTCTGAAAACACATCTGACGTCATGGTTCGCGCGGTTTATCGTAAAGCAAGGTAACTTAAACTCTATTATATTGTATTAGCTCTGATTTTCTGTTAGTCCTGTTTTCACTTTTCTTTCAGTAGTACCTAATTGAAGTTACGTTTTTACTGAAACTGTGTAACAAGTCTAGCTAGATTTCAAATTGTTTTACTCAGATCTGAAGTGCTTTTCCTCTTTGTTGTATAATAAATTAGCACAGACAGCAGTTTGTCTACGAAAGATGTTAGCGCCTTTGTTCAAAAGAAAAACTTGGCAAATTGGCCAATTATTTTTGAACAGAACTTTTTTTAATAATAGGTACCTTATATTGGTAAACCTAGCTAAAGTTAGTACAGGGTCTGTATAGTTTTCTTTAATAAATTGTTGCGCACCAGTATCTCTTTTACTGCATTGACAGAAGTCCCAACGACAACGCAGACAACGAAATTACCAAAAGAACTACTAACGAACTAAGAAACTACCTTTAATGTCAAAAGGACGTATTTGTTGACATGATATTGATTCAATTGATGATATTATGATAATATATTATGAAATGACTCACTTGTACAGATATTGCACATTTTTTTATTGGTAAATGTGACCGGTTTAAACAAAACAAGTGAGTCATTTCAAAATGTATTAGTATAATGTTCCACCAAGTGCGGATAATCGAAAGCATAAATTATATAAAAAAATGTATTATGATAAATGTGATATTTATAGGTTATTAGGTTATTCTTATTATTATATTTGAGGTCATTTAGAGGTTTGGTAAAAAATTGTAGAATTTATAACTTTATGCCCTGTTTAAGCAATATTCTAATTATTTTAGATTTTCCTCTAATTACTGGAATACATTTTGAATAAACTCAGTTGTAAAATCCACAATTTCGTTTATTATTTAAAATCCTGACCTGTTTTGCCTAATATATGGCATCATGCAGCATATGACGCGGAGGAATTTTTAAACGATATTTTGTAGTGTAAATATTTTTAGTACATAATTATGTATATTGTAATTCTTATTGTAAATAGATCCAACACTTGTAAGTACTTACGATGTATCAGGTGCAACATAACGGTTAGCAAAAGGTGTATGCAACAGCTTTAATACTTCCGATATTACTTCTATATATACTACAATTTATATAGTGTGAGTGGCTAACCTCAAATGTTTACCAAGAATGGAACTTGTATCCAACCTACTATAATAAATCTAAGTGGACCACATTAACTAGATATGCAATGCACGCTGCTGTTGCAAAAAACTGAGCGAAGTGTTAAATTTTCGAACGACAACGATTAATTTTTTTATGTTCAAAAATTTTTTTTTGTTCTAAACCACCCTCATGCCACACGTTATCACTGTGGTAAGTTTGAAGGAGATCGGTTCAGGCGTTTAGGAGGAGTATGCGGACAAACGAAATACATGAGTCGCCTCTTTATCCCAATAATTTTAACAAAACCGACTTCAAATACCTAAATGGGACCAAACTGTTGTCGGAATTGAAAATAAAAATGGAAATGGAAATAGGACCATCATATGGGAAGCACCAGTTTTCAATAAATCAATTAATACCTCGTTAAAAAAAAAAAAGTTATAATTACAATATATAGAAATATTTACATTATAAAATATTGTTTAAAAAATCACCCGCGTCATTGCCGACTGGGAAGGTTCCCAGAATGCTGGCTTTGTTGGCTGGCATGTTGGATGGCGATACTAATTCTTTGGGCCAGAAAAAAGCCAGCCTTCTGGTCCTGAGAAGCATCGATTAAGCGTTCAGCAATTATAGAGAATAAAGGCGGCGAGCGCTCGGACCCCATGACCCCAGTGTCTCAACGTTAAAGTAACTGACAAACATGAAAAAAAAGAAACCGTCGAATGCAGAACCTCCTCCTTTAATTGAAGTCAGTTAAAAATGGTAGACACAAGCGTTTATTACACTCAGCTTTCTCCAAGTTCTACGTTACTGCCGTTTTCGGTCACTTTTGGTACATTTCTTTCACTTTGGTACTTTGGTACAATACATTATGGGCCATTGAGTTATAATATAATCAACCTACTTTGAATCCTTCGCTTTGCGTTGGATTCAAAATAGCGGCTTCGATAACAATACCTTATTTCATTTTACTCCCTTGTCATAAAATCTATTCTACCATCACACATAATTACAGTTAGAAGTGAATTAAATACACATTTCCTTGAAGCTAAAAGCGTATTAATAGGCCTTTAAAGACAAGAAGCCAGAACCCTTGAAATATTCAAATCCATGATTATTTAATTGAAAGACAAAGCATTTCCATCACACATGTAGGTTAATAGGTCAATCAATATAATACAAAACTGTTTGCTCCTGCTGTCGTATAATGCAGTTGTTGTCAACTATACTTAGGGGGAAGAGTACATGTATACTTCAATTTGTTTACCCATTTTTTGCCCGATTTTCTGTTCCTTTCCCGCTATAGCTGCTGGTTTATCTTATATATCTCTATATATAAAAATGAATCCCTATTTCCCTTGGTCACGACATCGCGCGTGAACGGCTGGACCGATTTCGCTTATTCTATTTTGTTGTGTTCGTAATTATCAGGAGAAGGTTCTAATGTATAAAAAAATGAGTTACCAAGTTCGCCGGGACAGCTAGTAACACTATTATTTTGACTGCTTCGGTGACGTTTTTCAAGTCGGAACAAAAGGTTTTCTAAGAAGTAGACAGAGGCATGTTCCAACCCAGCGTCAGTACAAACAGCAAAAAAATTGACACAACAACCGACTTCAAATTACCGAAATGGGACCAAATAATTGTCGGAATGGGACCAAATTGAAATGGGACCAAATAATTGTCGGAATGGGACCACATTGAAATGGCACCAAATAATTGTCGGAATGGGACCAAATTGAAATAGGACCAAATAATTGTCGAAATGGGACCAAATTGAAATGGGACCAAATAATTGTCGGAATGGGACTAAATTGAAAAGTAGTAGCTTTCAATAAAAAAAAAAATCAAAATAGGTTCACCGAGTTCAAGATATGAGGTAACACCAGGTAACATACATCAGCGACTTTCAGCTCGCAACTACTGCGAAGTATGGCAACGTAATAATTTTTGTTTATGAGACATACAATTTGTTATGAGAAATACAATTATTTTAAAATGTCGCGTATTAAATAGACCCAACTGTATCGCTGTATCGCTGGCTTAACGCGGGCAATACCACAGTCATAAGCTAGTTATAAACTACTCACACACACACGCACACACACATATCACACCTATATCCCCAAAGGGGTAGGCAGAGGTGCAGTCTCACGTAATAGGGAGCAAGCCTATTGCCGTCATCGGGCACATTTATAATGGGTTATGTCCAAAATGGCCGAATTAATTTAATAAAAAGTAGCAGCTATATTGTTTTTAAATTTGAAACCCGTTGAAATGTTGAAGAAAGGCAACAAAATCTTACGTGCCAGCCGCTATGGCACAGCCAATTAAAGTCCTAGGCGTCTCGGACTGTAAACTATATAACTCTGTTATAAACTAACATGAACATAACTACTAAAATGAAAGTATTTAAGCCTTGGATGGTCCCTAAGCCTTTGTAACTTGCATGATTTACAAACGTTGCTGTCCCTACATAATCAGAGTTTAAAAGAGGGTTTTCATAAATAAGTAATGTCCCTTACCCTATTGAGTTTGACCGATAATTTTAGCGTTCACAAAGGCTGGCTTATGACCAGTAATATTCAGAATATATTATAGGTAGGTACCTAATAATATTGTAATGATGAAGGATTTATAAATAAATAAATATTGTTGGACATGCTTACACAACGTCATCTATCCCAAACTAAGCTATAAGCTTGTGCTATGGGATCTAGACAACTGATAAACATACATATTGCACAAAAACACATAATAATATACTTTTCCACTGTCAGTTATGATTTTATTTTCACTGACCGGTTTCACCTCACGGCATCATCAGAGATTTGTTTGACGTGTAACAAATATTTTTTAAAACATCTAAGCTACGTAGGTATTATTCTCCCAGTTTTCGGGGTAAATTTAGAAGTGGTGGTGTTATCATTTAAATTTATTTTCATATACCCCCATAAAATTAATTATGATACTAGTGTTTTGATGTCCGTATGAATATGTAGTACGATATTTTTATGTGAATTAAAACTATATTTTCTATTAATCTCTGATGATGCCGTGAGGTGAAACCGGTCAGTGAAAATAAAATCATAACAGTGGAAAAGTATATGTGTTTTTGTGCAATATGTTTAGCAGATTCCACCAAGTGCCGTGAATCGACAGTATAAATAACTGATAAACATACTTATATATTTAATACATACATAACATACATAGAAAACTCCAAAACAAACATTATGGATTACACAAATATTGGATTCGACCCGGGAATCGAACCCGTAACTCCGGAGTCGAAAGCCGATGCACTACCGAAGCAGTTAATTTCTTTTTTTTTATCGATAAACTGTGAAAATACCTATCTGTACATATATTTAATACGACAATTTGTCTGTTTTTTGGTTTTGGATTGCTTAAAAAGTGTATATTTGTTTTTTTTTTTTTTTTTGTTTTTTTTTTTTAAGATTTAAAACTTATTTGGTCTAATATGAACGCTTAACAGATAGGTCGAGGTGACTATTTCGGGGAATTACTATTTATTTACAATAAGAATTACAAAATACAAAATAAACATAATTATAGACTAAATATATTTACATTACAAAATATCGTTTAAAAAATCCTCCGCGTCATTGCCGACTGGGAAGGTTCCCAGAATGCTGGCTGTGTTGGCAACACAGCCATACTTATGGATGTTGGATGGCGATACTTATCTTTGGGCCAGAAAATAGCCAAAACTATTTCTGAGTGGTTTAAAAAAAACAAAAAAAACCTAACCTATCCGAGTCGGGGTACTCTGGAGTCGGGGTGTTAACCATAATGATTTTCCAAGGTCATCCTCAACGACCACCGCACCTCCCCCAATAGGTCGACAAAAATCGTGAAAATTTTACAAGTCCTTGCCCTATACAAAAATCAGTCGGAAATTCAGCTATGTCCGGGACCCTCTTTGCGACACTAGGTGAAGTCGTGAAAATTCTCTAAGTCCCCGCTCCATACAAAAATCGGTTGAATTTTTTCTAAGTCCGGGACCCTCTTTGCGACACCCTAACCCGTTTTTCAATTATAATTAATAATACATACATATGCATAAAATATTAAAAAATCGTAAATTTGACTTGGCCTGGGGATCAAACCTGGTAATTAATTCTAAGCTAACAATTACCAACAGGCAGTAAGTTCAAACAATTACCCTGCCGATACTAAAATATGCATAGACCTATAAAACTATAAAAAATAGACTTGGCATGTCATCTTATTTTTTTATTTATTTAGAAAAAAAACATGTTTCATATGTAACCAATTTTACAGAACCCTCATATAATTGTAGACTTCAGTTTCCTGTAAGTGTGAATGTTACCAAAGAGTCGTGAGAATCCAGGGTAATACATATTCACCCGGGTGCTCGGCATCGATCATTCGTCGGTCGTTGACCCCGTAACCTTAACTAACCCCGTAACTAACTTCCCATCCAACAATGAAATTTAGGCAAATCCCTTTTTTTCTGTTTTAGCGTCATTTCTGCAATGTGAGATAGGAAACAATAATGATTTTTCCCTTCATTGATTCTAAAGTTGTCATATTTTTTAGAAGAAATTTCGGTACAAATAACACGAATTGTTGTTCGTTTGTTTGGTTAAAACTTGAGAATGGCTAGACTGATTCCTAATTTTGGCTTGAAATATTCATAAAGGTCTGTCTTGTCTTTATGAATATTTCCAGCCAAAAAGAAGAAAAGGAAGGTTCTAGTGTCTTTCTTTTATTTGAGGCGGTAGGAAGTTTACTGGTACAAAACATAACAAACTTAAAAATAAATATTTTTTTAACTTTAAAATATTCCAAAAATAAAATAAAAATAAATCCTTATTTTTAAACCATAGAATTGTTTTCCAATTCTACATTTTTATCGAGAATTCATCATTCGAATAGAACATAGAATGATCCTTAAGGTCGTTAGACCCTGAGCCAAAATAATAGCAGATATTATTTTAGGTCTTGTTATTGAACGAACATTTATATATTTTCTACTAGTAATGTTTTTATACTAATTTCAAGTTTTTATTGCAGGGCAGGTATACGTGGCGGCCCGGGTATGGACTCCCAGCAGCAACAGTACTGTTTGAAATGGAACAGTTTCGGTTCAAACCTCGCCACTTCGTTCGCGAACCTGTGGAATTCGGAGAGCCTCGCAGACGTCACTTTGTACTGCGAAGGTAAGTTAATTTAATAATTTTGCCAAAAAAGAACGACTTATAATTATGTACCTAAATTGGACCAAATAGTTGTTGGAATGAAACAATATTGAAATGGAAGTAACTACACGGGACGCAGTTTCAACTTTCAATTACTTAACAAACTAATCTAAATTGGTACACCCCACGCACAGTCGAAAAATAGGATTAGGAGGTAACAAACATAAAAATAACCGATCAAGTGCGAGGCATAAAGGGTTCCGTACCAAAATGGCAAAAGAATCACGTTTATTATATGATAGCCCCCTTAAATAGTTATTATATTCTGTTTTTTAGTATATGTTGTTATAGAGGCAACAGAAATACATCATCTGTAAAAATTTCAACTTTCTAACTATCACGGTTCATGAAATACAGCCCAAGACAGAAGGACAGACAGCGAAGTCTCGGTAACAGGGTTCCCGTTTTACCCTTTGTGTACGGAACCCTTAAAACACGCAAAATATAGTTGAGTTGAAAACCTTCTTGGTTTTTTGGAGTAAAGAAGAAAGAAAAATTATTTAGTATTCAACAAAAATAAAAAATTGAATTAAAAACTAGAATTCAAACTAAACGTAAAAAGGAATAAATGACCGTTTCTCAGCTTAATGCCGTCTGCTAAGTGGTGCAGGCAGACAGAGCTGGTTTTCAGAGACGGCCGGGCGGAGGGATATGTAGACGAAACATTGAAATTACAGAACATCGATATAAACAAATGATTATGTACAAGGAAATAATAAGGTAAAAAACAAAGTCAGTTAAAACATTACAAATGGAACAGAGAATGAACTAAAAAGCAAGGAAGTGTAAATTATTCAAGTACAACGCCGTCGATTTGTTTGAGCTCCAATGATATGATTAATTGATTTTATTCGGTTAATCAGGACTTAAATAGTGTTACACACGAAATTGCAATATAAATTTTACTTATCAAATATTGATCATGAAATTGCAATGATAGTGATATACTTGAAACAAAACCCAAATCTATGACATTTTGATATCTGTGGGCACGTGTAAGATATTCGTAAGTAGTGTACGTATAAAATAATTTTTGATAATGCACAATTTTTCCTTGATCAAGTGTGCTTATTTCTAGTTAATGTTTTTCCTTACCATATCTATTTAAAGCCTTTTTAATTAGAACCAGTAGTTCCTGAGATTAGCGCGTTCAATCAAACAAAAGCTTTTACAATATAAGTACCTAAGTATATATCTCACTTTTAGGTGAAGTAAGTCCCTACCAAGATCTTGGCCCAATGTCACTCGCAAATGATTTTAGAGTATTGTGAACTTATTTCTTATATAAAATATCAAGATAGAAATTACAAATCACAGAACACTGAAATGTCATCGGCAGGACTCGAATCCACGACCTTTCCCTAAGAAGGGGAATGCTCTGACCACTGAGATATAATTACCGATACGGACATCATCCAATCTTTGCTTCATATTATAATTTCTAGATCGCGCTAAAGGTTTTTGTGCTCATTGACTTCCAACCAATACACGGCACTGTTTTAGTTGAAACCTACTTTCTATTCGGAAATGTTCCGAATATTTAGTGAACCGTATGTTTACCAAAGACGAGGATATCCATTTGCTGACCTTTCGTTTCCTCAAGGTGTTACTAAGCGCAGGTGAGTTAATTATTTAATCATAAACTTTCGACCGCTTATGTCGAACCAGTCTTGTACCTATGTGTCGAACGATCAAATTACTAATTTATGTATTAATAAATTTATGTTTGTTAAAATATAATAAATGTCAAAATTTAGTACGTAAAATTTAATATTAAATCAATTATTTGTTGATAGTTAATTATAATTTATTCACTATGAAAATTAAATAAAATCACTCGAAATCACAGAATTTGGGACATGCGGTACGTGTTGGTCTAAGCTTAAAATTAACTTGCAAATATGCTAATACACGACAACACTAGTGTCGCTTCGTGTGGATGCACTCGACACTAGTGTCGATACTTTGTGTCGACATCTTTGGACGGTAAATTCTTTCATTGCTTGGTAGGTATATTGCATGTTACATTGCGTTAGAGCTATAAGGTTCAAAATTCGCAACGCTTATGTCCGACACTGCACCGGGAAATGATTAATTTTTTAAATATACCTATAATACTACCGGGCACCCGCGGCTTCGCTCGCTTGACGAATTATATACACAAAAACCTTTCTCGCGAATCACTTTATTCATTGGTGAAAACTGCACAAAATCCGTGACGTAGTTTTAAAGATCTATGCATACATACAGAACGGGCAACTTTGTTTTATAATATGTAGTGATGATAAATATTTTTGGAAATTCTCACACAATTTCATCTAGCCCAAATTAAGCTAATAAACGATAAACGATTGAAAATCATTATTGTAGCGTACTTACCTATAAGTCTATGCTGCAACATCTAAGCCACTGTCAACGGTGCTGTAAAGAATGGAACAGCGTTCGCCGATTAATTGTCTTTTCTAGAATATACTTCGAAATACAGCACAATATTATGTGGATTAGCATGCGGATGTGGTTACGAGTACCAGCGTTCCAACCCGGTCAAACTAGTTCATTCGTACTTTTCAGGTTGTCATTTTTGAATGATTCACATTTTGCCTTACAATATTTAGCAAAAAATAAGGAAATTTCTCTTTTTTTTCTATAGAATTTCTAGTTGGTGCAAAATAAATATTCATCAATTTTTACGTCACACAATTTTAAGATAAAGTTAATAGTGAATTCGGCAGTTTGTCGATTGCAAATATTTCTTGGTTTAAATGTTAGATACACGTGGCAACATATACGCATACATATGCGCGTATACTGAATATGATAAACGGGTCGTTGAACCGTACGATAAATTGGCAATTTTTTTTTGCAAAGTTTGCGATACGCATTATCATTTTTTGTTGCTATCGTAGGATGCATACTGATAGTAATAATACGTTCAATAAATTGTCCGTTTCAAATTCAAAATCTATTTTGTTAAGGCGCAATTTTATTTTTGTTATAAAATAAACAGCGCAGCGTAGATACATTTTACAATTGTTTGTATCTTATATCGATGTATTTTATTAGTTTATTATGTGAACTCATCACATCACTAGTATATTCTTTTGGAAATGTTTAAGTTTTGATTTGTTATTTCTTACTTTTCCTTTTACATTCTTTGGCAGAAGCATTTCTTAACAACACAATTTCTAAATGCTGCTTCGGTAGCGTGGTCAGTAGTGCATCGGCTGACGACTGCGCTCTGGAGTCTCGGCTTCGATTACCGGGTCGACAATTTTTTTTATGTGATCCACAAATGTTTGTTTCGGAGATTGGGTATTTTCTATGTATATTATGTATGTATTTAGAAACATATAAATATATTTATCAGTTGTCTAGATCCCATAGCACAAACTTATAGCTTAGTTTGGGCTTAGATGACGTTGTGTGAAAATTTCCGCAAATATTTATTTATTTATTTAAATAAATGTCTCTTCGTTTGTAAATAGTTGGCTAAAAGGTACAGTTTTATTAAAAAATATTAATATATAATAAATTTGGTCCAAGTAAAGCCACAAGTAACTATATACTACGTGGTTGAAATGTAAAGTACATTTATATCATCATTCACCGAGCCTTTTCCCAACTTAGTTTGGGTCGGTTTTCCAGTCTAACTGTGATTCGGCTGAACTTCGATATTTTCCGTGAAGCGACTGCCATCTGACCTTCACAACCCATGAGCGATATCGCAGTTCTGTAGTTAGACCGTCGGATTTGTAAGGGCTCCAACTACCCCTAACGACTGCTATAGATGTTCGTATGACAACCGGGACCGACGGGTTAACGTGCTCTCCGAGGCACGGAGTGGTCTCAGTGTCTTAAGAAATGGTCACCCATCGTAAGACCGGCCAGACTAGATGTTGCTTAACCTTTCCAATGTATTAATATTGTTGGTTACCAATAGACCACGAACCCCTCTAAAGTACATTTATATATTAATTATTAATTACTAGCGGACGCCCGCGGCTTCACCCGCTTGACAAATTTTATACAAATACCTTCCTCGAGAGAGAACCACTTTATCCAGTGGTGAAAACGAGGATATCTAAGCACATGAAGTGATTTTGTTTCATAACATGTAGTGATTATGTAGGTATACAAAAGTAACCAACTAATTATTGGTAGTATGCCTTTATGAAATTCATTACAGGTTCAGAACTACACTCTTGAACGGCCTATTAAGTAGATACAAAAATATGTATGTACCTTGGTATTTGGAAATTGAATTTATTTACAATAAGAATTATAATATACATAATTATATACTAAAAATATTTACATGACAAAATATCGTTTAAAAAATCCTCCGCGTCATTGCCGACTGGGAAGGTTCCCAGAATGCTGGCTGTGTTGCCACGTTGAATTTGGTTCTGAGAAGCATCGATTAAGCGTTTAGCAATGTCTCTATAATGGCGGCGAGCACTCGGACCCCATGACCACAGTGTCTCAACCCCAAACGGCTCAAATATGTAATCACCTGCTAGGTTAGCATATTTACGCCGTTTGAGGCCTTCAGCCGATGCAGCAGCAGCGCCGGCACATCCGGATGTGCTTGGAAGGTGTGAAGGTGCTAAGGTGTCAACGCATACCGTCCGGTCTCTTTCCATCGCTTCGTGCTAACCCATTTGGTTCACGTACGGTCGGAAGACCTGCGGTGGAAAGAGCCCTACGAATTATGTCGAATAGCGTGCCGAGGTATACGACCTTTACTTCTGCTACAAGAAAGGCCATGGTTTCCCAGATTATCGACGGCTACTCCACAGGTGCAATGAATGAATGATGAATCAATCAGTGTATTTGACAAAATTTTCCTGACTAATTCTTCGGTGCTATGGACCTACGACAGAAATGCTAGCAAACTGACATCTGTGACTCTACGAATACCTATCCCGCCCAAGCGAACTGGAAGTTTGGACCCAGGCTCGGTCATTAATATTTACATTTAAAATTTTACACAAAGCATTTTGTATTACGCTGTCTAGTCTGCCCAAAATCACGAAATTTTTCCAAAATTGTCCTGAAAGGAGGGCATGTGTAAATTTGGGTACGAAAAGACAAAAACGAAGCATAGTGAAAGCTGAATGAATACTGATATTACATGACTATCAATAACCTGATCAAAATTTTGATTTTTTTCCTCGATAGAAGTGGAAAAGCCATCTTCTAAAATTGGGGACCCCAGGAGGCGTAGAGAAGTTTTGTATGTACCTACAAATATTTTGATAACATCATAATAATTGATAACGTAATATCAACATTGCATTATTTGTTATCGTTGAATTGACCATGAACTGGCACGTGTAAGCTTAAAAATAAAATAAAAAACAGATATGTACTGCAACTACGTATAATAAAGACGTTTAGTAATTAGAAATGTTTTTATAGTCTGCAGACATTTTTATGTAAGATTTTAGCCAAAGTGCTTACGTTACGTCTGTCATTAAGATGTAAGATCTTGTGATCTAATCTCTATGTGAAAAAAAAACAGGTCAAATATTAACACAAAAACCAACTTCAAACTACCGAAATGGGACCAAAAAACTGTCGGAATGGGATCAAATTGAAATGGGCCACTCGGGAAGAAAAATAATCATTATCTAACCGATAATGATTTTTTTTCTTCCCGAACCCAGTCAAAAGATTTAAGGTAACAAACATTAAATAAAACATACATTTGAATTAAGAACCTCGTCATTTTTTGAAGTGGGTTAAAAATAAAAGTGTAAAAAAAACAGTCATACAAAACCAATTCATTTGATTTCTTTCAATGTTTGAAATAATTCTGACACTTACACGTGCCATCAAGTGTACCAAAATGTCGGGTTATCAAATTATATCAAGTATTTTTCATACATAATAACGAGTGCATTTAAATTTTATCTTTGTAGATTGTAAAAACATGTTGACATATTCATCATTCAGTCTTTATGCCTTCTCTACACGTGTAAGTATTCATTCATAATCTGTATTAGGAGCAAAGATTGAATGTTGGTATGTTAATTGAGTTTTTTTTATTGATTATTCAGAATGGACAAGTTGAATTTAGTGTTATTTACATTTTTATTGGCCATTAATCGCTTCTAAAACTTGAAATACCTGCACAACGTAAAGGATTTGTCTTTATTAATAACTAATCATTAATTCATATTATTATTATATATAATTTGGGTGCAAAGAGGCTCTACCAACATCTTTAGGGCCCCAGCGACCTCACCTGCTAGTGGCGCACCTGCTGATAAACGGACGAGGCTCGTTAATTTACGGTACCTATGGAGTGGCTTCGGCCCCTACGTGGGTACCAGGTGGTACAACAGTGTTGGTCCGGGGGGGTACCACCGTGCAGCTGTGCTAAAGCCCCCCAAGTAACCCAGCCCAGGCTGGGTTGCGTTAGGGGTTCAGCAGCTGCACCGCCGGGCCCGGGGTGATGTATGGTGCAGCAGGCATGGGACCAGTGGGGGCGAAACGGAGTCTAGTGTGGGTGGTGTGGGTCGATTCGCCGGCCAGGGAGACCCTTAGCAACGGCGTTGCCGCGGCCGCCCGCAACACAGTCATGGGGCCCGCCTGGGGCCAACCACCCCAGGAGGCTGCCCCACATGTTGCGCATAATCCTGATGTGGGATCGCCGCTCCGGGTGGTAACCGGTGTGGGGTAGCGGCGGCCTTGCATCAGGGGGGTTTGGGAGCCCTTCCGTCCGGCGAGTCAAAAGGGCGAGTCAAGGGGCTAGCTTTGTCGGTTCTAGACAAAGCTAGCCCCTGCGCTTTGTCACTTACTGCTGCACCAAATGTCGCCCTGTCTTCACGCTTCTTCTTCAAAATCTACAATGGCAGTGCAACAAAAAATAAATAAACGTTACACAGCGGCCCTAGGAAACCCCCAACTTCACATTTCGAGGTGGAGTTCACTAACGTCCGTGGACTCCATGCGAACCTCGATACCGTCCACCACCACCTTGAGACGGCACGGCTCGCTGTGATGTTCCTCACGGAGACACAAATACGCCGCCCTGACGACACGTCTTACCTGTGTTACCCCGGCTATGTCATCGAGGAACAATTTCGAGACAAAGCCGGGGTGTGCGTGTTCGTTAGGGCGGATGTTTGCTGCCGCCGGTTGCGCTGCCTAGAGAACCCCTCCAATTCCGTCCTTTGGCTGCACGTAGACCATGGCTCTATGAGCCAGGTCTACGTGTGCGTCTACCGATCCCACACAGGGGATTCTGAGACAACAAAGCTCTTCCAGTACCTCAGCGAGACGGCTGATGAAGCGCAGGTGCGGTTCCCGAACGCTGACCTAGTATTTCTGGGGGACTTCAATGGCCATCACATTGAATGGCTGGGGTCCCTCAAGACTGATCATGCGGGTAGAGCCGCCCATGCGTTCGCTCTCTCCCACGGTCTGACCCAGATGGTATGCGGGATCACCCGGATACCAGACAGGTCAGATCACGCGCCCGCTCTGCTGGATCTACTGCTGACGAGTCGCCCAGCCCAGTACAGTGTTTCGGTAGGAGCCCCACTGGGTAGTTCCGACCACTGTGTTGTTCACGCTGTCATGAAGGTGTCACCTCCTGCACGTCCTGTACAAACGTCACGACGACTATGGCACTACTCGTCAGCGGATTGGGATGGTCTACGCGATTATTATGCGTCCGTCCCCTGGAGCCAGCGCTGCTTTGTAGGAAAGGCTCCTTCGGATAGTGCTTCTGCTATTGCTGCCGAGATCAGTTTAGGGATGGATTATTACATCCCTTTCACTGATGTCGCCAGTATCCGCAGAGCCCGTCCCTGGTTCGTGCGAGATTGTGCCAAAGCTGTTCGACAAAAACAGTCGGCATATCGCGCCTGGATCAGGGCCCGGGCTGTGCGCGACCCAAACGTGGGCCACCTCAAAGCAGCGTACAACCGGGCCACAAAGTCGAGTAAGAGGGCCTTTAAGAGAGCGTATGCCCAGCGCGTCGCGCGGCTTGGTCAGGAGCTCACTTCCCATCCCACGGGCAGCCGTGGATTCTGGCAACTGGCCAAAGCCGTGCAATCTAACTTTTGTCAGCCCTCGCTGCCACCGCTGCGTTACCCAGATGGAACACTGGCTCACAAAGCCCAAGAGAAAGCGGATATGCTCGCAGACCTCTTTGCGGCTAATTCCCGGGTCGACGACCGTGGCCTGCAGCTCCCCGCCATCGCCAACTGTGGCCACACAATGCCTGATATTGTTATCAGGCAATGTGATGTACGGGCAGTGCTGCGGTCACTCGACACGCGGAAAGCCAGTGGCCCTGACGGCATTCCGGCGGTGGTGCTACGAAAATGTGCAGCTGAGTTGTCTCCAGTATTAACGCGTCTGTACCGCCTGTCATACTCTTCAGGGCTCGTGCCGGAGGTCTGGAAGGAGGCGAACGTACAACCGATCCCCAAGAAAGGAGATCGGTCCGATCCAGG
The DNA here is from genome assembly GCA_963556515.1 of Nudaria mundana. Classification (NCBI taxonomy): domain Eukaryota; kingdom Metazoa; phylum Arthropoda; class Insecta; order Lepidoptera; family Erebidae; genus Nudaria; species Nudaria mundana. Next base: position 21,034,305 of record OY748291.1, on the reverse strand, counting down.
CAACTATCGACCCATAGCTGTCACCTCAGTCATTTGCAAGGTGCTTGAGCTCCTTATAAATAAGTAGCTCATGCAATTCCTAGAGGATCACTCGCTAATCAATGATCGACAATACGGCTTCAGGCCAAAGCGATCAACGGGTGATCTTCTGGCATTCGTAACGCATGTCTGGGGTGGGGCTATGGAAAGGCACGGCGAGTCCTTGGCTATTAGCCTGGACATCGCCAAAGCCTTCGATAGGGTCTGGCATGCTTCGCTCCTTTCCAAGCTTCCGGCATATGGTCTACCTCCTCAACTGTGCAGCTGGATTGCCAGCTTTTTAAACGAGCGCCGAGTGCGGGTCCTCTGCGATGGCCAGGCTTCTCGCTTCTTGCAAGTGAATGCCGGGGTACCGCAGGGGTCCGTACTATCACCAACTCTCTTTCTTCTGCATATCAATGACATGCTATCCCTCGGGAACATTCATTGCTATGCAGATGACAGCACACTGCACGGGAGTTACTCGGTTCGTCCGACGGCGGGGCGATCTGAGATTGAGGAGGAGAGACGACGACTCGTGGCTGATCTCGACCGTAACCTCGACAGTATCTCTCAATGGGGTACCGAGAACCTGGTCGAGTTCAATGTCCGCAAAACACAGGCGTGTGCATTTACTGCGAAGAAATCCCCTTTCCTTCCCCAACCCTCTCTTCAGAATGCATTATTACCAATGAAGGACAACCTTGATATCCTTGGCATAGACGTTCGTCGAGAGCTCAATAATAAAAACTACATCGAAAGATGTATAGGGCTAGCTTCGCGGAAACTAGGAATACTGAATAAGGTAAAGAGATTCTTTACACCGGACCAGAGGTGTCTGCTGTACAAGACGCAGATTAGACCCTGCGTCGAATACTGCTCTCACCTCTGGGACGGCTCCGCGAAGTATCTGCTGGACGCTCTCGACGCTATGCAGCGACGGGCTATCCGTATTATAGATTGTCCGGAGGTAACGGGAAGCCTTGAGCCGCTAGTTCAGCGCCGAACAATAGCTTCCTTGGCCGCATTCTACCGTATTTACCACGGCGAGTGTTCTGAAGAGCTCTTCAATCTGATCCCACCCTCTTCCTTCCGATCCCGAACGACTCGTGCCGGGCAGAGATGCCACCCCCACACAGTGGATAGCATGTTCGCGAGAACCGAACGTTTTAAACGTTCGTTTCTCTGCCGAACGATAGTGGCCTGGAACGCCCTGCCTGTGCACGTGTTTCCTCCCACATATAATCCTGGGTTCTTTCAGCGGAGCGTGAAGAGGCACATCAGTAGGTCGTCAAGTTGAGGGCCACTCTCAATAGTAATGTGTGCTGTGAGAGTGGCCCACAATCGCTAGACGTCGTCACGACTTACCACCAGGCGGGCGGCGTCAATTTGGCGAACCAAATATAAAAAAAAAAATAATAAAAAAAAAAAAATTCAACTACAATATTTACATATTATTCTGGAATTGAAATTGTCATTGATTGTATATCACGTAACACAGCTGCACAAATTACGATATCGATCTAAATAATGGGGATCCTGAGTAGATAGGCTACTTGTTACCCCAATAAAAGATTCGCGTGGGGATTCATAATGAGAAAACGATTTCACTTGATTTTAAAAGCTAACATAAAAGAAATTACTAACTTTAATATTTATCTACTACAAAACAGTGAGTAATCATCAGCCTATCGCTGCCCACCGCTGAAGATAGGTCTTCCCAAAATGTTTCCAGTGGGACCCGTCCATTGCCACCGGCATCTAACGCTTTTCTAAAAATTATCGGTTAGTAAGAGTTACAATCAATCAATTTCCAAGGTAATATTAGCCATAATTTGTGTCCAATAAATACAAAAAAGACCAAATTATTTGAAGTTTGATGAAACTACTAAGGAACAAATTTGGACCTATCAAATGCGGGATTATCCAGCGTTATTAAACGTGATTCAGTAGCTATCCAATAAAAAGAAAATCAATAGACTTAAGTTCATGACCCAGTTCATCAACCCATGCCCTTGGAATTAGATGTTTAACTAAGTCTAATCACCTAATTTTAAGAGTTCGTGTGTAGATACTAGACAATTTATGTGAAATATGTTTTTTAGAATGCTTCTTTTTATTAAATCTGTCAAACATTGACACAATAACCAACTTCAAATTACAGGAATAGTTAACGGAATAGGACCTAATTGAAATAAGACCACTCGGGAAGCATTTACTTAATTTTTATTTTTTCAAAATCTTTTCACCCAGTCGAAAGATAAAAACTATTAGAAAATAGTAGTTTTGATGACAAGGGAGTAAAATAATATATTGTTGTCGAAGGCGCTATTTTGAATCCACATCGAAGCGAAGGACTCTAGAGTAGAATCCTGAGCGTAGCGAGGGTTTCTAAGGTAGAATACTGAACGTAGCGAGGGATTCAAAGTACCTACGTCGCCTGAGAAAAAAATAATTTTACTCTCAAGTCTTAAATATTACATTTCATTGCCTCCTATGAAAAAAATATAATAAACTAGTGGTCGCCCGCAAATTCGTCCGCGTGGTAATTTGGATTTTTTCCTGTTCCCGTCGCGCCGCATCTATTTTGAACAATTCACACAATATCTTTATAAATTGTAGCATATGTGTTATTCTGATGTATAAGCTATATTATTGTAATGTTTCATTAAAATCCATTCAGTAGTTTTTACGTGAAAGAGTAACAAACATCCATCCATCCATACATACTGTAAAGGTGCAGTTCTAGGGATGATTTTGTGAAGTGTTTTAGTAGGAATTGGCAGTTGGCCAAAAGGTCGTTTGTCGAGTCAAATAAAAAGTGCGTGTCGACGGGCCTTTGACGACGTCCGCCGCCATTAGATTGATTCACGTCTGCATCTGGCTCGCGCAACGTGGATCCCGGACGAGGAGTTGCGGGAGAGGCAACTGAGGTTGAGGGCGGCTTGGTGAGATATAGACGACCAGGCGTACTAAAATAAGGTACGTGTCTAAATTCTTTGTCGTATGACTTTTAGCACCGATTAGATAACTCGTGCAAGAAATGACAGTCTTTTGTTCTTTTCTAGGGATTGGAGACATGGCATATTGTTGGGAAGCGGTGGGAATTCGCCAGGCGTGTTAATCGCCAGATAGCGGTAAGTTTCCGACACCGGCACGCCAGACCAAAACAACAGTTATTAAGTTAAGTTATGATTTCCCACCTGTGTTTCAGATAGTGGTATCTTTTATTTATCAAGAAATCAACGAGTCATTGCCATAGCCAACAGCGAGGCGATCCGGCTGTACACCCGGGTCCACCTTTCAACCCCAGCTGGTCATCGTCGCGCCGCCAGGATTCTGCGAGCTGTCGCAGAAGGTAGAACGCGCGACCCAGGCACAGCTAAGTGGTTCATTGTACGCCTAACATTTAGAGAATTGTGTCATCTCCCTTGTCGCCCCGTCCGGTGAAAGGAACGGAGTTTCTTGAGCAGAAGGAGCTGGCTCTTCTCTGCTCGTTCGCCGACTCATCTTGGTGGCTACAGATTCTGTTACTTGCTTCGTACAACTTATACTTGTGTCCAAGTTGAACTATTGATTGGTTCGCGGCGGTTTTAAATTTAATTGTTGTGTTGGTACAGATCGATACAGACCGATAGGGTAGTTATAGTAAATAACAATATTCTGTGGAGACCCCGACAGGGGCCCTCATCGTACTTTAAGATAAACCTAAATCGGGTTTGTTCTAGCCCTTGTATTCTTTTTTCATATAAGTTTTTGCCTAACGTTGTATATGGTTCTCATTGCACTACAACGAACTTCGAACCCACAGTCTCATGTGATAGCTAGATTCGATCCTAGTGCATATTTATAGGATAATAAATGATGTATACTAGATAAGATGTTGTACTTATTTATTCTTCCTTTAGTCTGTATATTGGTAAGTACCTTATATATATATAGGCCTTGTAACACGCGTACCACAGTGAAACCTCCCGGGCTGGGATCGCTGTGGGCACGCAAGCGTCCTGATGGTTCGCCGCGTGGAAGTGTCTTGAGGACCACCTAGACGCAGAGTGCAACGACTGATCATGTGACCACTCTCAACCTCTAGTTCTTTGAGGGAGTCATCAGGTGAGGCCAGTCGGGCACACACCCCAGGTCATTAGACGACCAGGAAAAACAACCGGTTACAATACATACTCACAAACTTTCGCGTTTATAATATTAGTAGGATGTACTAGCGATGATAAAAGTTCGCGCGTTTTTTTGGTTGGATTACTGTGAAAGATTCATGTTCCAAATTCGAATCTCATTATTGTTCGCTAAAAAGTAGTAAAAAGTCTCTGAACAAAAAAGAGGGCTACTTTAGGCGCACTTATGTAGGAACAAAACGCCACTTTTTGAATAGAAGTAATGAAAACATACATTCGAATTGAGAACCTCCTTTGTTAAGGTAGGTTAACGACAAGCCTAACTAATACGCTAAAAACAATCTCTAACATACTATTTTTTGTTACAAGTTCTTGTAGATGCATAATGTCAATGTTTTAACAGTATTGCCACGTTCACAGAAAACATTTTCAGATGGAGATATTTGTTTATTATATCAAGTTACTCTTCGCAATTCACAACATCAATTTACATGCTCCAGATCCTGTGAAGAAGAGAAAACCTTTAAGATAGGCTTTGTGTTTCCAACCAACATCGTTCCTTTGAGGGTTAAACACCTCCGCCTAGTTACCATCAATAGTTTCAAGCAGCCTCACAAGTCTCAACCCACTATAATTACATTAAATCAAAATGTAACCCGTGCATAGTTTCTGAATGTATTATATTTATTCAAATTTGACTGTTAATATAATGTGTCACGTCTTTAATTTGGCTGCTGTGTTACATCTGAAACTGCGGAGATGTTTGAAATATCGGGTGGTGCTGTAGTGTAGAATGTGATTATTAGAAAAGGGTTTTACTCAATTTTTGTTATTAATTAGCAATGACAATAATAATAGCTTAAACGGTTTATGTTCAAACGGGTTCATCCATTTTGATAAAATTTGGTACGGAGTAACACTAAGAACACTTCTTATCCCTGTATTTGCAAGCACGAGATGCCGCGGGTATCAACTACTTAGTTATCGTTTAAAATTAATTTCTGATTATAAAAAGCCTGAAACTTCAAAATAAGAATGATCTGAAATTTTTTCAAGGACTGTTGAAACTTCGTACAATATGAAATTATAAAAAGAAATAAAAATAACTACGCGACTGAAACACAATAACTAGGTCGCCGCAGTCGCCTGCAGCATATATTTGAGCGAAGCGAGTTTAAATTCAAAATTCTGGCTTCGTAAGAACTTGGGTAATTCTGTAAGCTTTCGATGAGTGCAAGAAAATCCGAAATCGGCCGAGTATTCGCCGAGAAACAATTTATATTTTTAATTTGAGTCACCCGTTGAGAGCTCCGCTCGCCTTCGGCTCGCTTCGCTCAATAATGAAAATTCATTAGGTTTAACAATAATACTGACCTTAAACTTAACAATGACGTCGTAATTGCAACACGTCTTTGTACGTTTGCTGTTTGTTTGAATTGTTAATATTCTGTGGAAAAACTCGTCAAGGAATATTAAGCTTTACGAAAAGTTGTAATTTGCAATTATGCGACTCAAACCGGTGTGGTGTAAAATTTGACAGGAATTTTAGGGTATGTCCTATTTATTACAAATGTTACGCTTTAACATTACAATGTAAAGAGGTAAACATTTATTCTAACACGTTTACAAATGTTTCTGTTTCTTTATGCACAAACACGAAGGTAGGAGAATGAGGAGAAAAACAAGAAAGGCAGTACTTATGCCAAAATAAATCTCTACCATTTTTCTAAATCTCTTCCAATCCTCATAACGTTCATTTAATTGTCACATTTCTTTGGAGTAGTAACGGAATTTCATACATTTTAAACTGTGATATTCTTGACGTTTGACTATTATCTATAGTTGTAATATTATCGATGTTTCAAGATTTTATTACGAACGACAAGCCTTGCGGTGTCTTGTTCTAATAGGAACCTACATTTTTGTAAGCATTTGTATAAAAGATAAGTCATGATAGGTATTCAGGTGATGGTTTCAAAAAACTTGAAATACAGGTTTCGTTTTACTCAAAATCGTTATGCGTGGCATTAAAAATCTAGGTCGCTATTACGCCCAGTAAGGTTATATGTCGACTTTAGACCTAAGTTTTCGAGGTCGCAACGAACAAGAGCTAGACGATGGAGGCGGGTGGATGCCACGAATGGGTGTGCTGACGTTACGGGCGGGTCTCTCCCACTGGTGTGAACCGAGGAGGATGGGGAGGGAAGTTTGCACTCATGGCCCTTCCGAAAATGGCTGGTTTATAGTTACTCATTGTCATATAAGCAGTTCTGTTCGAGCGTTACCGCTTAGAATTTTAGAAGTGTCATATTACAAATTCGTATGTTTATTGAAAAATTTTGATAAAGAATTCGTACGAACGATAGACGAACTATCGTTCAATAAGTTGGTTGAGTTATAAATAGTAGATATCTTTGATGCACAACAAATTTGCCACGGAATGAATTTAAAGTTGGTTGTGTCATTTACCATTCTAATCTTATCTTAACATTTTGCCGGTATTTAAAACCGATTTATAAGTACTCTAATTTCGTGTTCAGGACAAATGGATAGATTGCTGGACTTCAACGAATACAATATTTCATTTAAAACGCATAAATCTAAGTTCTAAAATAGTTCCATAACCTTTTTTGTAGAATAAATAACCATAACTAGCATCTATAGGTATAGAGAAACCTTAGCTAGTCGATAAGTCAAAAATTGTACTCGAACAGTTGAATTCACTGCGTTTTCAAACTCTACGCGGAACGCATCGACTCGCCCCGCTTATCGACCGAGCCGGTATATGTGTCGCGAGGCAACCAGCCCCCCAGTCTCCCCAGAACGCCCCCTCCTGCTGCCTGCGTACTTCAGCTACGAATACAGAAACTACTGTGTCAGTTTTCCAACTGGACAAGTTTCCGATACTTCCTAATTGGAATGTTTTGAGCCTGTATTTAACTACCCCACCCGAGCAACTTCTCGGTAGCAATAAGTATAGCTTTTACATTTATGAATATGACTGTTTCTGGAACAAGTTCTTTTCAGTTTTTATACAAGCGCAACACTCTTCAGGCTACATAAATATTGTTAAGGAAATATAAATGACAGTCATATTACAGGCAAAGGTAAATGCTTATGCCACGTCATCGTTGTACTGCACAGATAGTAGAGTTGGTTACTTGTAGGTTTTTAGACACATTTTTGCTAGAAGTAGTCGAGCGAATCAATGGTATTGCAACCAATAATGGATTCCCTGTTTCTGTTTTTAAAATAAGGGTAGTATTAAAACGAGTGACTGTAAAATAAAGTTTTAAGTGTCAAAAATAATTAAGTGAGCGACAGTATTACTAAGTGAGCGACTGACTGCGAGTGACGAGAAATCAACAGAACAGCAACTTACAATACAAAATGAGAAACTTCATAACATTTGAGCGATGCAAGTCGTTTCTGGCGTAGGAGGTCACAGTTTTAACCTAACCTAACCTACCCAATTTGCTTTAAAGAAGAAATTAACCCTCTCTGTATTTCTAGTCGCTCACTTAGTAATGTGGTCGCACGTATAGAATATTATTCGATCGTTTTATAATTCCCCTCAGTTCTATTAAAAAAACGAGATCAGATTATAACAGTGAAACAAGCAAACGTAGATCAAGTTTTGCCTAGATACCGGGCGCCACTGGAAATACGTTCTGCTGGTAACCAGAGACGCCCTGCAATGGACGTTAGGGCGGCCGCGGCCTTGGGCCGTGGAACTAAAAAAAAAAAAGATATATTTATTCTAGCGAGTTACAGAAGGATGGCCTTGCTCAAATTGTTTAGTTAATGAAGGGCTTCTCGAGTTTCTTACTTCAATTTTTAAGGTTTCACCTTTTGATGTCATGTTAACTTGCATTTAAGAAATTTTGTGTCGCAGCGTTCTGAAATCTGAAGTCTTTGATGAATTATATCAATATGTACCTACTGAAGAATTTACGACATCAGCGGGTGTTTGTTTTATGAAGGAAATACATTTGGAACTTTCATTACGTCGATATCTTTTGTGGTAAGTGTGAATGATATCAGGTTACCTTCAAACAAAACGAGTTTGACAGGTAGATATATGGTATTATTTTACGTTATATAAGTCTATTCGAAACTTGTAATCAATACTACTATATTGATATCAAATCTTTACTATTTTTATCATAGATATTATAGGTAAGTACTTCATAACTTAGTTAAATAGAGCAATGAGTCTCATTCTCAAGTTTAAAATTTTCAAGGCACAATATCCTTTTTAAAAATATAACATCGAGGATTCGATCAAATACCTATTATGATTGTAATGAATATACCTAAATGTATTTTTCTAAGGAAATAACGTTTGCTAATAAACTTGCCTCAATAATTTTACAATATGTCGCTACGACGCCTAAGACTATATAGTTTTTGAGATCGATATTGCGATATTTAAAAATTCTCTTTTTTTACTGCACTTTTAGTATATTTCCCAGATTCTGGTCAGATAGTCCAAAGGAAAAGCTACTGCGAGCAAGGGAGATTGACTTAGCTTCAGATACGGGCAGTTAAAACTTAACTTAACTTCATATACCTATATATACGAAATTATTAAATTTTAAATGTCTGAGGTTTTATAAACTTACTTAACGTGGAATAAAAACGTGGAATATAATATATTCGACTACGCGCAGCGGATAAGCATCGCTATACAGCGCGGGAATGCCGCCGCCATGATGGGCACCATACCGCGGGTCCCAAACTTTTTACACTTTTTTTTAAATAGAAATAAAATTAGTATTAATTTCATATTCTTATACCTAGTTTTTAATTTAGTATTAAGATTTTTATGAATGTAAATATTAATTGTAAATGCGTATTATGTATATTGTAATTCTTATTGTAAATAAATATATTCTTCATAAATTCGACTTACATTTATAAAAAAGCCATTTTTAAAAATAGCTGCCACTTTCAGTTTACGTTTAAATATTTTAAAATCACTACATACCGTTTTAGGTTATATAATTAATATTTTAGCATACATATAGGTTTTTTGTTGTTTTGCAACAATAATGAATGAGTTTACTGAGTATATTAATTACAAATTACTGAGAATAATTTAAAATTATTTTCAGAGTAAAAAAATCTTTAGTTTTTACATTTTGGAGTGTGATCCTGAAAAATCTTTCGAGTTAGGTACGTAGATCGGGGAGTTTAGAATTTTCTGGAAAATGATTAGCATTGTGCATTTTTGTAGTAAAAAATATGTACTACATGATGATATAGGCAGTGCAATGTATTAATTTTATGTTTCCACCAAAGTTTCGATGTTTACCTCCTATATATTTATGTTTTGTAAAAAAAAATATTTTTATGTAAGTTTTATCTAAAGGTACAAATCCTAAATAAATAAAACGGAGATGTCGGTTTGTAATTCGATAATTACAGTTTTTTCTCTAAATATAGAAAATATTATGTAAGTACGGTACTTTAATTACATAAAAAAAACAAAATTATGTTTTTACTTGGACTAATATCAACGGGATTTTGACTGACATACAGAGAGCTGAGCTGAAGTTATTTGCACTTGGCTATATTTATTAAAAAAATACTGCTGAAACTGTTCAGATAAATCACTAGTTAGTTATTTAATATTTGTTTAGTTTGCCTAGAGAGAAAGGTATCCTTAGTGTCATTGACATGTCATTGTGTAAATGTCCTATAATAGCTACGCGCGTCCAGACGACTCCATAGCTACACCCGCGTGAAAAAGATTCATTGTTTCCGATTCCCATGGGAATCTACTATATGAGTAGCTGAAGGCCTCAAACGGCGTAAATATGCTGGTAAAAGGTGATTACATATTTGAGCCGTTTGGGGTGGAGACACTGGGGTCATGGGGTCCGAGTGCTCGCCGCCTTTATAGAGACATTACTAAACGATTAATCGATGCTTCTCAGGACCAGAAGGCTGGCTATTTTCAGGTCCAAAGAATAAGTATCGCCATCCAAAGTGGCAACATAACCAGCATTCTGGGAACCTTCCCAGTCGGCAATGACGCGGAGGATTTTTTAAACGATATTTTATAATGTAAATATATTTAGTATATAATTATGTATATTGTAATTCTTATTGTAAATAAATTTTTAAATATTGAGTAACCTAATAACTGCCCAGGGTCGGATTATCCATACAGCGGATTATTCAGTTGCTTAGTCGCGCTTAGTCTTAGGGTCGCGCACCAAGAACTTGAAACTTTCTTTTTTGAATCCTACTAATATTATAAACGCGAAAGTTTGTGAGTATGTAGGTATGTATGTATGGATGGATGGATGGATGTTTGTGACTCTTTCACGTAAAAACTACTGAATGGATTTTAATGAAACTTTACAATAATATAGCTTATACGTCAGAATAACACATAGGCTACAATTTATAAATATGTGTGAATTGTTCAAAATATGACGCGGCGAGACGGGAACGGGAAAAAATCCAAATTACCACGCGGACAAGTCGCGGGCGGACACTAGTATTTATATACTTCTTAATACTCTTTTTTTTGACGCAATGTTATCACAGTTGATGAAATATTTCATTCATAGTAGAACCAAACAATATATAGCTGTACAAATTTAACGATATTTTCAGTCATATGAAGTGACGCTGAAGCATCAAAGGTCACCACCATGTTGTCACAATATCATAGAGGTTTAAGTTACAGAATATATTAGTATTTACTGACACTGACTTTTGTAATAGAAAAAAGATAATTAAAAAATTAAGGATGGTGCCGCCCTGATAGGGTTAACTCGGCTCTGTAACTGCCCAGGGTCTTTATCTATCTCCTTTAAAAATATATTAAGCAGTACTTGAGTTTTGATGTGAAAAGTACCTGTATCAATCACCTTAAATAGATGTAGAGTGTGAATTTTTTTTTAAATCTTTTTTATATAATATTCACAATTGTAAAGGTGAAACACAGCTGCCATAACAATGCCAGTTCATGTTGCTAACCAAACACTTGTACAATAAATACCATAATACCGGTATCAATGATACCATTATCTCTGATTCGTTCAGATAAATCACGATTCTTTTACGCACTCTCAATATTTCTTTTACATCTAAGTTCATTGGTAGGTAAACCAGTTTTGTGCCTCTATTATACCTATATAACTTATAACGAACATGCGAAATGTTTATAAAAAACTAACAAACCATAACCCCAAGTGAGTTTGTATCAAAAAAAATCATGATGGTTTTGGTCGAAAAATCAAGGTGTTGCTGCGGTTGGCCAAACAGGAGTGGAGGCGGGGGGTTAGCCCCCCACACCGCAGCGGGGGGCCACCCTCACAGTCTATACTCAAGTGCATTATACACGTAAAACACATTCTCCCTGGAATTCTCATGTATAGTTGTGCATATTTAGTGTAGGTCTAATTTCTACCCCTTGCCCGGGGTGTACCTATTGATTTGCGAGGGATGCCGCAGAAGGGTTAAATTTACCTTTGACAAAATGTTTAGTCACGATGATTGAGCAGTTTCGGTAATCATAGCGGATGATTGTGTGCAACTAGGTAACTCTTGTTTCATTTTCTGTTCAGTCAAACAATATCCGTTACTTTATATATTTATTTTGATACATTCAGTAATTTTATTCTATTGAAGCAGAAAATTGGATTTTTATTAGATATCAAATTGGTGACGTCACCATGTATTCCTTATTCATGTTATGCGTTTTTTTTTCAGGAAAACTGTCACTGATTGATATTGCATAATAATGACCAAAATGGTATAATATATACTCTTACTAAAATTTGAATTTTATTTTTAAAACTTTTTGGAAAATATATCGTAGTCGGTAACTTCAAGTTATAATTGGTCAGATATCCTACCAAATTCAATATGTTATCTCAATCCATATTTTTGCTATCCTGAATTATTAATCCATACAATTCCCAATTTGAGATTGACAGGTTTTCACTGAACATATTGAATTTGGTAGTTAGTAGTGAGGAAATCTATGACTATTATATGGTAGTACATTATTTATTTATTTTATTAATTACAGTATTATACAAATAAACCAATTTCATTGTCCCCCAAAACCGAGTCAATAGTTTGACTAGGGGATCGAATCTCCGTACATTTACACAACGCATTATACTTTCAATATGCTATTCAGTAGGTATATATATAAGTAATATATAGCTATATATATATATAAATATATATATATATATATATATATATATATATATATATATATAGCGTTAAAACGGAACAACAAAAACATTATATCGAATCCAACAGATATCCTTTTAGCTTTCTCTTATCCGATACTAAACTGACTAACTAAGTATGCTTTTCTAATTTAATTATCGATTGCAGTAATAAATACTAAATGCACTTCTTCTATAGATACATAATGTTGTCTGAAATTCTAATGCAATACCATTAGTAATCACCGCACGTTCCAAAATCGAACGTCCGAAGCGTTTCACCTAGTTTTCCAGCCACCCCCGCTCCGTGCAAGATTGATTTTCTCTCACGCATTTCGCTTGCACTTTCGTTAGGGGTGCGTGCCGCCGCGCGCCGTCTCGCTCTACCAAGGCTGTATGCCTCCCGCGTCGACCTTGAATTCGGGTGGCTTACACCCAGCGGGTGGGATGCGTTGTCATGTATATTCGACACTGTAGACCCATGTGTGCGTGCGGGAGGCCGTGAAATGGGGTTAGTCGTACCCCCCTGATGTCGTTTTCACTTGCATCCGGGCTTTGAGGCTTATATCTATAGTGGGGGGAGTCAATTTTCAATTTGATTTCGAATTTGCTCTGAATTTTCGGCTTTCGCTTTCAGATATTAGATATCTCAAATTTTAGTCTGTTTTGAAGAATGACACTGCTTTTAAACATTATTTTTATTATTAGTGAATATTGCTTGGAATGATAATAAAGCTGATGTGTTGAGCCTGCTAAAATATTTTTGGGTCAAAGTCCTGTTACTGTTAAAAACAGCTGTGAAATCCGAAATGAAAAAAAAAGAAGAAATTTCTCCCGGGGTGTGATATAGATTTGTTTTGGGACACTTTGGTGTCATTGACGACTAAATGGATAAATGTTAAAAAAAGGTTATGAAAATTATGAGTGTATGAATCATAAATCTAAATTGAATGTAATCTTTGAACTCAATATCAATGGTTTTTATGATAGTTTGATAAAGACACACGTGTAAAAATGAAACAAACAAGACTCCTATTAATGTACTTGTAAACCAGTACCTACCGTTAAAAATTATACTAATTCGATTGTGCGAATACAAACAGAACTTTTCTAACGGTTTTATGTTCACAAATAACTTTTTCTTATAAAGACAAACACATTTGTTAACTATTCCGCTGATTTACTATAAAAAACCTGATCGGTTTTGCCTTTACGGCATTATCAAAGGTGTTCCTCGACACTGTCTACCTTCAAACTATTTTCAATATTTCTTTTACACAATACAAACGCAAATCATAACTAGTTTATTATAATGTAACTTTTCAATCAATAGCGTTTTTGTCGTCTACAGTGGATTTCAATGTGGTTCTATAAAGAAACATCTTAATAAAAATAACGTATTCAGTCACCGCTGACCTATATTCCAGTTGTTGGTCGGTGCAATGTCGTGTGCCCACATAACTCACAATGGGCAGACTCAGAGCATGTACTAGTTCCCCCGTAACGAACAGAGCCACTTAGAACTCAGTGAACTGATTACATTCTTTGTGCTAACAAAACTGAGTTTGGGCACCTATTTGAATAATGATTACGCAGCTTGAAAATCAGAGCTTTATAAAAGATACCGAGGTACTGAAAGATCGTATTCAAGTTTTCAGTATAAAATTGCTAGTGGTTTAAGACTACAGAGTTGTTTTGATATTACTTGTAATGTTGAAGAGTTGAAATATGTACCCATACTTAATACAAACTACCGGTTGAACTGAAATTTTAGTAAAATTTTAGGAGCATTTTGTCGTAGACAACAACTTGTATTAAAGTATAAATATATTGACTTAAGTACTGCACAAAGGTGTTAATATTTTATATTAATTTATTTACACCTAAATAATGCAAATGAATTCGATGTTATTAAAATATTACCTTCAATTTCTTAATCAATGTACGAGTAGATAAATAGTAGTTAAATAGATTTTTTGTCTAATAAACGCCACCTAAATACACATTGAAATTGTGATAACTGTACCGATCCGAATATAAGGCGCACTGCACACATGCATGATAAGCGTTAACTGGGTCTTGAAATGGGGCCAATGTCGCTGGTGGTGTTGCAACCGGCAAGCGCGTCGTCCAATGCCGTGGCTTACTCGTATTTCCTTATTAAAAGATGCGCGGGAGCAACACAGACGCGGGCGGTTCGGTGCAGTTGCAACATTGCACTGAACTGTCATAATTTATAGCCGCGGGGCTTTTGAACTTCGTCATGGAATTACGATGAAACACGATAACAATTTCGACGAATGAATGTAAATAATAATATAAAATACTTATGTTTGTTTAACATAATATTATAATTTATATATAATAGTGTACGCAATATGTACTCGTACAACGGCAATACGGATTTTTTGTTCTTTTTTAAACTTTACGAAATTTTAAACACAATTACCGCTATCTATGGTCAAATTAAGCAGATTCTGTGCTGTGCAAACCAATATTCTCATAGTAACAATACATAGATTTTAATGTAGGTAGGTAATTGTACCTAAATACATTACTAAAATAATTGTGTAGAGAAATAAATAAACATAACATAACATAGCATCACGCCTTTTTCCCCGAAGGGGTAGGCAGAGGTGTGCAAACACACCCACATCTCGCCAGCTGTTAGGTCCCATGTAATAGGGGGCGAGCCTATTGCTATTTACTGGGCACAAGTTCCAGACTCTGGGATAATTATCTGGGTAAAAATCTAAAAATAATTATACATTATCCACCAGACCCGGGAATCGAACCCGAGACCTCGAGTGTGGCAGTCCGTACATAGTACCATTGTGCCACCGAGGTAATCGAAAAGAAATAAATACCACAAAATAACAATGTAAAAGAGACAATTACTAACAGTCCGTACAAATATTGACATGACCCGGGGAAAGAACTCGGGACCTCTGAATAAGTATTTGCTCTCTGGTCATACTTTTAACAGGTCTGCTATGGAAAAGGACATCGTGTCTGAATTTTTATTTTTTTGTAATCAAGTTGTCAATTTTTGACATAACTAAAAATATTCGCTTACTTTTTGTGTTAAAATGTTAAAACTGGACTACAACTATATTAATATTCCGTAGTAAAACGCAACAGTTTTGTGCATATTTTATAGAAAGTACATAACTTAAACATATTTCTTATTCCCTTTAAAGCCATACAAAATTATCCAAGGTTAGGCCGGCTACAACGTTAAATACATGATTCGTCAATTTACATAAATTAAATATATACGGCATAATATATTTCATATTATATATATATTATATGTACCTACACGTGTTTCCGTATTTTATTGTACAAGTAGGTCCATGTAGTATCATTTTATCAGCCAAGAGTTACTATGTGACTTGAATAATATAGTAAAATAGTGTTAGATAGGATTATTGCTATTATCAAATAAATAGTTTTTACGTTCGAAATTGACACAAAAATACATTACCTACCTATTTAACCTTTGCTGACCCATTGCTGGGTATAGGCCCCCCTAACTCCTTTTAAATCTCTGACTTGTGGCCGTTCCCTCAATCCAATTTTTGTCTTAGGCATCCAGTCTTAGGCATCCATAGTACAATCTTACTTATTATGCTCATTTCGGGTGTCAACTGTCAACTAACTAATACCAGACCTATGTCACTCGATTAACAATCGCAAAAAGTACGTGACGTCAGCGACAACTTGAAGTTGTAAGTCAGTAAGGGTTGTCTCTTGTTTGTGATACGGCATTGACCATAGAGTTGATATTGAGGCATTAACGTCATAATTATTGGTCCAATTATGCTGGAACTTTCCTGACACCCCTAACGTTCGAATTATGTTCTCTGTAAACAAAATAATGTGCTTTAATTAACGTCGGAGTGTAAGTTCTGTATGTAAGTACCATTCCCTATTCTGTGCTAATACCAAATATAATGGTATCAAAATTTGTTCAAACCGTTTGAGTATAAACGAGTAACAAACATACAAACACTCTCATTCATCAGCTTTCGGGTATGATAATCGCAAGTGATGGCACCTATTTTATGGTGTTTAAAAAACTGTTCGGTTATGAGCAAACGGTGGTAATTACTACCCTGTCACTTGATAGTCACGTCATTATATAGTGTATGCTGCAACGTGAGAGTCACTGTACCCAATATATTTTTCCCCTACTCCTGTTTATCTTTCCCCTACTCCTTCCCGTCCACCTGATTGGTCCCGAGATTTACATATCAAGTTGTACCATAAAAATACAGAACTCGCTAGTGACGTCCCACGCAGGTTTTTCAGTCAATACTACTGCATTTGGCTACGTTTCATTCCCTATCAGTATTAGAGCGCCGTCCTTGACCTGGTTATAGTTAGATAAAGATGATAATAATGACATATGATATATGGGGACGTACCGGTATTACAAAATATCACATTTTTACCAATATTTATAAAAATTAAGAGTTTATTTGTTTGGACACGATAGGAAGGAAGCAACAACGACAGTTTAACTTAACAGGAAATTTTGTTTGTTGCGTCTGATCTCGAACCGGCCGGCGGCATCCAGTTCTCTTTCATTTTTCTACAACAACTAAGCTAATTTAGATGACCTGAATATGCAAACTAAGTAATTATTTTTATACGTTGATTAGTAATTATTTCCAGAAATTTCATTACAGCAAGATATTTTTGATGACACGTATCTCAATTACATACTTTGCGGTTGGCAACACACAATTTTTATTCTACAACATATTAGAGCAGAATATACATAGGCAGACCTCTATGTGTGTACTGACGTTCTTGCAAATATGAATAACATAAGATGAAAACTAGAACCCGTTTCAAAAACAAGTTTCTTTACTTTAAATTGTTGAATAAAATGTGGTAGATCGTGGTTGTTAGTTTTGCCAAAATTCGTGTAATTACCTACATACCTTACCTATTAAGGTTTGTAAAACCTAAAGCAATCTATAAAAAGATGAGTTCATAAATTTATAAATATTACTACGAGTACATAGAGGATATCCTGTCATATGATTTAACAGGAAATATTACAATTGTTTCCAGAAAATGCATGTTGTCATCTTGAACTCCCTTTCGGGCCTCAACATAATCACAAATATATTTTATGCGTACACGTACTTATATATAATAAGCAAAACAAATTCTATTGTAATAAAAATAGGTAACAAATTTGTTCAAAGAACGAGGAAGTCGTTGAAATAAATCCGTGGGCGGAGTTTGTAGAAGCAAACGGTCGTGCAACGATGTGCCTCTAAATAAGGCCGGTTGCATTTGTGCGATTATACTTACGGCTATTTTTGATAAGTCTATGTTTTACAGTAAGTGCACTGCTCTGAAATATGGCACCCATAAAATATTTTTCTTTAAAGATTTTGTAGTTTAAAAGCTTTAAAGAATCAAAAAATCTACTGTAATAATAAAATTATGAAGAGGATAAGTTAGTGAGCTTGGATTTGGATGTTTGGATGATTAAAATAACAAAACATGTATATCATAACTTTTACACTTTGATTAGTGTTAAGTGCGAGTTCATGCATTTTGTACTTGCAACTGTTAAGTGATAAGTAAAATGAGTAAAAATACGTTGCACTCGCACTTATCACAAAAATGTAAGCCAGTCACATTATACAGTCTTAAGTACGTTAAATCACCATAAAATTATAATTGTGCCTATTTTTATTCACTAAAGAGTAAAAACCAAGACAATTGTTTATTATTATGGCACCCGTTTCCGTGATAAAAGTGCCGTCTTTAAATAAAAAGCTATGTAGGACCCAGAATGCGACCCTGTGGAACTCCAATAGATACAACCTCCTCTACACCTATATTTCGATCAGCTAAATTATGTTACATAGTAAGTACCTTCCTCGTGAGTAATTAGATATAAATAATAAGTAGAATTACTGAACAAAAAAGGAAAAAAAAACATAGTTATATTAGTAAAAACACTGAAAGTCTTGAAATTCAACGTTGTGAGTACCTAAAAACGATCGCATCGTCTAATCTTACAGTTTGCCGCTGACCTTCAGTGGCGCATACGACCGCGGGTCCAAGGCTAACCGTATTTTGTTCCGCGGTTCGTGAGTAATGACGTAATAGATGTAAGTACTTTGGCTCTATCTATAGTGCGACCGACACATACACACATGCGCCCTATATCGTAGTACTAACGTAGTACTTTTATTATAAACCGGCGTATTCACGCGCCGCTGCCTCTATTGGATTATTTTTCTCATTCCCTATTATCTACGGGATAAATTGTAGTCTAATGCCTGGTACTGTATATTCTTATTCTTTATATCATTTATATTACTAGATACTTTTTCATTTAGCCAAAGATCCTTTCAGTGTACAAATCACCTTATATATTTTGAATTTAATTTGAATTATAATTTGAATTTTTAGTCAAAGCTTTTTAAAAATAATACAGAAAAGTGGACTCACTGATATATTTTTACATAACTAGTAGCGCCATCTAGGATAAACATATTGAACCTGTTAAGTGATAACAAGCTGATGATATGTACCTTCAATTTGCGCATTGGTATTTAATTTCTGCTGACAATACAAACTAATAACAAAATCGTAATTTATTATGCCCGCCATGTTCTACGAATGAAAATAAAGAAAACAATGTTAGTTATACAATGCTGGCGATAGCTCGAGTTGTTTCCTTCCCCTCTCATACGTTTCGTAGAATCACGCCGGGAGCAGTTACCTTGACTTTTGTTTATTGTTTATTGCATTGCGTGTGCTGTGTACGTATCTTTTATATTCTAACTGATAAAAATAGACAAATGGGTCAACCCAGATTAACCGGTGTCGGTAGTGATTAGCATCTATTCTCTGCGTTTTTCAGATGCCTATTAGTTGCTAGTTCCATAAACAATTCAATACACCAAGTGTTATCAGAGTGAGTGTAATTCCTACTGGATTAACATAACTTATTTATTTCAGTACCCTTGTTTTGATTCCCCATGCATTGAAAGAAATAACTTTCGTATTTTATGAATAGTAAAAACTATAAATTGGGCTGAACTCGAACCAGTGACTGTTCTCTTTCCAGGTAGAGCGTTCTGCCTACAGAACAACAATCCACTAGCTTCTGCCCTCGAAACTATCGATCATACATATACATATTATAGCGGCGTGTGTATTTACGTTGGGTCCTTTATAAATTACTAAGTATATGATTTTTCGTTCGTTTCAGGCCGCCAATTCAAAGCGCACAAGGTTATATTGGCAGCGTGCAGTAAACATTTCCAAGAACTCTTCGACTCAGCACCTCCAAGTCATGCGGGTGCTTGTTACGTCATCCTGGAAGCCACCACGGCTGACAACATGCAGGCACTTCTCGAATTCATGTATAAAGGAGAAGTCCACGTCAGCCAGGATGCGCTTTCCAGCTTCCTCAAAAGTGGAGAAAATTTACAGGTTGGTGGTTTCCGTCAAATTCACTTTGTAACGAGATTCAAATATAATGAAAAGCTCTCTTGAAGACAGTAAAAATAAACTGTTGACTAACAGCAGATCAAAAATGTATTCAAGGCACTAGCGGACGCCCGCGATTTCATTTGCAAACAATGAACAATTTGCTCCATTTCGATAAATTGTCTATTCCACATCAGAATTATTTTTTACTCAAACCAGTTAGTTTTTGATTGCACGTTTAATTAACCACACAAAACTAAAGTTTGTTATGCTAACTTAATTATCTATGATCATAATCTTAATTGTGAGCTCAAACACAGAGAACGTTAGACAAAGATTAGTAAACGCTAGGTTTTATAATGAGATTATGTGAATTAGCTTTTTTGTCCCCCATTTCCATGAGACCAGATATTTTTTCAATTTAAAAGTATCCAACGTGGCAAGTTCCATCTTCATCCCAATTTCGACGGATTACCTTTTGCCAATCAAATCTTTCCCGAATCTCATTCCGAACATAGTACGTAGTGTGCCACTAACATTCTTGTGCATAAATTTCACGTAGTCAAATTGTTCGTAGAACTATTTTAAACATTAAGATTTACCAAAGTAACATTTTTTATTTACAGGTCAAAGGACTCTCGATGGAGATGTCACAAGATGCGTGGGTGAAACAACAGACACAGCAGAACTCAAACGAACGCCACCCAACTCGCATTAAAACTAGCCCAATCTCTGCATCAGGCAACTGCGATGTACAGGAGTCTGTAGCTCCCCAGCCACATTCAGCATCCTTCACTCCAATCATGCCTCAGTACGGCATGCCCATTCATAGTACCGGCGGTATGGGGCGGTATGCGCCACCAGCACATTTGCCAATTCATGCCGCCTCTCACCGCAGACCAGTGCCACCGAAACCGTCTCCGTCTCAAAGTCCACATACTAGAAATTATAGGTACGTATTCCATTTGGGATAAATTTAAATGCGCAGAAAAAATCTTATAGCCCCTCAATTTATAAGCATCAGATAAACATTTTTTACGGTAATTTTTTTTTCCCTGCAAATAAACTAATTCTTTAACAATACTAGTACTAGAAATAATTTTTTCTTCAAATGCGTCAAAAAAAGATCAGCATCAGAAAAAATGGATAGCAAGACCTACTAAAGTCTTAGAGAAATTTGCAACAGACTCTCCTAATAAGCAAAAAACGAGCAATGAAATACCTCATACTATAGTTTTTGGTCGGGGTTCAAAACATCGCTATTTACGACGAATAAACTTGAATAAACTTTAATTCATAGGCAAAGTTCGTCATCATCTCACTGTGGCAGCGTCGCTGATGAGCCAGACACCCGTTCATCACCAGGTGCTGGTGGTCGATACGATGAGAATCCACCTGACTGCACATCTACACTCGGCAACCCGGCAATCAAGAATAACGGCTATGAACGCAGCGCCTCTGCTAATGATGACATGATCGAACGCTTATCTAATGACCAAGGAGCAGAAGGTGAGAATCATTTTATGCAGTACATTATAAAGTACGATTCTTGTAAAAATCTCATCTCATTCCGCAAATTAGTTGCGGAATCTCGTGGCTGATGACAGAGTCCAGAATCTGCCAATGAGATTCTTGCGAATTACGACGCGACTCATAGTACGCGTAGTATGGTTGCAGTTTCATTCGTGTCCGTCAGTTGCAAGAATCTGGTTGGTAGATCAAACAACGAAACGATTTAAGATAAGGAATTTGTTAAAGAATATATTGATCAGATTCTCGCGACTGATAATATGATGTTCAGAGCTTTATAGAGATGCTCTCTGAATTAATTAAACATCTGCCTGAAATTTCATCAAAATCATTGCAGACCAATAACACGAAAAATCTCACAGAAAATATCATGGTTTCGTACTCTCGATTTAGAAATTCCCATTAAAGATTTCCATCTCGAAGACTAAAATCATTCATCAAGATTACAACTCGATTAGAAAAGGCACCTACTAACTTTTCAACTTACATATACTTACTTTTACCATCTTCTACCTAATTACGTTAATTCATTCATTAAACGTACTATTGACAATAACTATCCATTTATTTTTTTCATATCATCATTTCCCTTATAATAAATTCAACATAGTGATCCACGTATTTCCAGATTTACGAATAAAAAGTGAGAACGACTATCAGCCACCTGGGTACAACACTTCGCCGCCACCAGCGACGTCGCTGCCCAACGCTAACTACCACGACAAGGCAATGGAGACGTCGCCAGTGCCACCGAAACCCAGCCCCGAGATATGGCCCGCCAAGCTTATTAGCAAGTCAGGAGGGATCGCAACTGCTGACGGTGAGAATATACAAATTATTGGAATTTCTGATCCATCATTATAAATGCAGGATATTTTCTTTAGTTTTTGTTTCGCACAACCATGTCGTTATTTCCCATAAGTCAGTGTCTGTTGTTTGCTAATATATGCTAAAAACTTTAGTGGTGAAGTTGTGATTTCGAGAGTCAAAAAAGAATGCACTATCGGGTTTGAGGCTAAAGCCCTGACAGTGGTTAGCATAGAATTGTGTTGTATATAACTTTACTTCACCATATCATTATTGGTCACTGACAGTCATGGTAAAATTCTGGATTCTTCGTAAAATATATACGCCAAGCTGACGTTTTGTGTATCATTTGTGTCCAATTATTTTCACACTTCTACTTACTGTATTTAAGACATTGTTACTTCAGTAGTACTTAAATTGGTCGATCTGACTTGACACTTGAAAACGCCTTTTACAGGTAAAAAGCTAAAATGTCCATACTGCGAACGACTGTACGGGTACGAGACGAACCTGCGCGCCCACATTCGGCAGCGGCACCAGGGCATCCGCGTGCCGTGCCCACACTGCTCGCGCACGTTCACGCGCAACAACACGGTGCGGCGCCACATCGCGCGCGAGCACCGCCACCAGGTGGCGCCTGCGCACGCCGCGCCGCCCGCCCTGCACAACCACGCGCAGTAGGCGCCGCGCCACCGTCACCCAACCGAACTACCTCTGCTGCTAGATCGACCCGCCGACCGCCTCACCTACCTCTGAACGGCTCGAAGACGGCACACTGCGAGATGGATTTTTTAGTACCAAGGTCGTCCGGGTCGAATCCAGTGTAACACGTACAATAATATACCTCGTCGATGCATATTACGTAATATCTACCTCAGATTTTGATCTTAAGATTTTTAAGCGTTTGAAAATTGTGCGATAATTGTTACTTAATTTATCACGTGTGACTATGAACGGTTGCTCAGTACTCGTCTCTGTCCGTACCCGTTGTTGCACATTCGCCTCGTTGCGTTCAAGTACCTTAATTATTATGCAAAGTTAAGTATTTTACTTATCCGGTTGACTGTGAGTTAAAGTTACCTTTATAGACGATTTATTTTGTGCTTTCGGTCGAGTTATAACATAGTTTATATTGTATACCTGATTTAGAGAATCTTAGAAATGATGTTGAGACTGATGGTCATAGGCTAAGTGTATGTAAATAATAGGAGAATATTGTAAATCGCCTTGGCCTAGGTTGAGACACTTGTATTTTGGCAACCTGTGGCAATGCTAAGTACCTCTGTACAATTTTTTTCTATCAATTACTTGATGACAATACCTACTTATTATATTTATCTATATTATTGATACATATATTATTTTAGTTACGCATTCAACATATCTGTGATACAATAGATTCAGGCTGTTTATTTCTATATTTTATCAGAATTGCCACAATGTCGATATGGATACAAAGCCAGATGAAGTACAAGATTATACGAAAGTAAATTTCAGCAGTTTTTACTGTACAGTAAATATGGAAGGTTTTGGTTTTGTACAAAGTACAATTTTGCCCTAGATACATAAGTAGTTAGGTAAAAAAAAAACGTTATTAAAAATGCATGCAAGATTCGAAGCATGAATGTGAATACAACCCATCAGTGTCGTTCGCGACTGGCTCGCCTGGGCGGGTGTTACTATTGAGACCAAATAATTATATGTTTCAGGGGGATGGTATCGATTTTAACATTCCGTTATGTAAAGATTATTACGTCGTTATGCATTTATAAAGTCCACTCACTACTTTTATATTCCTAGTCATTTCAAGTGCAACCAGTTGAGATTTTTTAAGAAAATATTATAATATAATAGGCAGGGACTTCACTAGGTGTCATTGTAATATATTTTGTTGAGTTGTCACCGGTATAGTTCAGAGTTTAAATATAATAAATACTTCATATACATTCAACTGCAATAATTGATTTTAGTTACATAAAACAGATGGTACAGTGCCAAATATCCTGAATTTTAAGTTCATGTCGTAAATTAATTGTTCTTATTTTTTTTTGTTAAGTGTGAATGTAGCGACTGAGTGTTATATTCCTGATATTTAGGAATAAGTTGCATTCATATTTATAATTATATTTATATTTAGGGTACACTTCTTATTGCATTAGTATATTTATGAAGGAAATAATTTACTAACGCCTAGAGCCTCTTAAATACGTACTTGGATACATTTATTTTTACCAGTAAGATAACGTTTTAGTTCTCTCTGAATGATTATTAGAAAAGCAGAGTTGTTGAGTTCTTCGAGTTCACATATTATTATCACTTAATACATGCTCTGCTTTTTAACTATTTCAATACGTTTATAATCATACATTGTAAAGGAACAGTGTAAAAGTAACTATTGAAATCTTTACGTATACCTAATAACGTAACAGACCCACTTGGATATAGATTAGATTAAAATACAATAGACCGAATAGAAGCTTATTTATATTTAACTATACCAAAATTTATAGATTCAAATAGACAAGAAATTTTAAACCACGCTATAACAATTTTAATTGAATTGATATTTTTATGAAAAATCTCTTAACTGCTTGGGAATTTTCACGATTTTATTATTTTAAATGTAAATCTGTAATGATTTAAGTCCATGGAAAGTGTAGACAAGAATGTTAAGAGATCACATGCGATGCTTTTTAACAAACGCTAAATTTGAAATAGAAGATTGAGAATTTATTTGCCATGAATGATAAACAGAATGGAGATGTAGATGAAGAATGATGTTTCAGAGTGATGGTCATACTGGAATAGAATGACCAGTGATTTGAATGAACATCTATAACAGATTCAAATTATCGCACATTTTATTGATAGTCTGTGACCTCTCGCGGAGTTAGTAGGGTGGTTATGTTCAGTTAAGATTGATCCTGAGTGGCGCGTATTAGGTTTCTGGGTTGCAGTTTCATCGAAACATTTGCTAATGCGTTGAATATCTTTCAATGTAATGTGTTTTATTACCATTAAAGGGAAACGATCTATAGGAACATATGCGGGAACCATAATCTTATATTTTACGTTACCCGAATCTATTATAACTATTGAGTAAGAATAATCTTTCACTATTGGCATTCTTATAATAAGTGTAATATTGTTAAGAATATGTTTTTTTGCTATTTCAATTGCAAATTGTTAAAAATTATGTTTTAATAATTATTATTGAAGGAAAAACTATTGTTCTATTTTTGTCTTTTAGTTCTTTTTTTCTCTAATGAATTCAAAATTCATAGTTGTGATTTCTTTTTGACATTTAATGTTTTTTGTGATACGTAAGAAAGAATTGCATTAATGCATCACGTTTTTAAACTTTTTGGTTAAGTAGGATGAAGGACTTTGTGTGAAGTGTATCCATGGACAGTTTTAATATTAGCAATGCACATTAGGTCTTCGTTTATTTGGAATCAAGAATAAGAAAGGCGTCTTTCTAAATTACCTTAGGTACAAAGATTACAATAAATTATATTTTGTCAATTTCGATTCTGTAAATTTACCATTAATTTTACATGGTTAACGAATTTAAGTTCCAACGGTCGATAATTGAACAAAATTCCAAAATACATGTGATGTATTGTATAATGGATAATAATGTTTAAAATTAAGTTATCGCATTGTTAAAGCTAATTGGTGGGCATGTTACTTGTGGGGCCCCTAATAGTTGTAATATTACAATTGATGTGATAGAAAAATTCATGTTTAGTCGGTGTATTGCAATCCCTCTTCATTGGACTTGGCCGATCTCCCCAATATTTGTAGCTGTAATTCTGGTTGGAGGGAATGGTTTGTTTAAGGTGTCAGTATCGTAAAAATCTTATCAAATGATGCATATGAGTCACGGAATGTTTGTGAGATTTTTACGATATCAGTAATCAGAATGGATCCCACAATGCGCCATAGTTTCGGCTTCTGATGAGCGAAAACAGCTTTTGAGTCAATATATTTGGGTTTAATATATTTTTTTAGCTCACAGACGCATCATTGTTGGGTCGAAATTGCATTTAAGTTTAGTACATTGTTTGGTTCCGATTTGAGTTTTGTTTTTAAGGTTAGTTTGTTTAGATTGAATACTATTTTTTTCTTTTTTTATGCATATAAATCGCGAAGTGTCGTGATGGTAAAGCCAAAGATTGTTACGGGTATGGTGACCCTCTGCCGTCACATGGACTATGTGGCGATTTTACATTCAGACTTAATTGTCCCGAGAGGGAGCTATACTGAAAAGTGGCGTTTGCCATATCAATCTAGTTTGTGAATGTAACTTCCTACATAGTCTACTTAGTATATTGTAATTTTATCTACCTCGAGAATTGTAACTTAGTTGTAAGTATGCTTTTAAGTAGATTTTTTATATGAATGAAAAATATAATAAAATCTTTAGTATTTATGTAAGAGTAATGAGAAAATAAAAATAAATTAAGTACAAATCTACTACCTCAGGATTCAATTTAAGTAATATTTTCCAATTTTTATATAGTAATTCTGTATTTTGTGATGTCTATTAATTATAAAGTTACGTAAAGGAAATTTTACGTAGATAACTTGCTATTACATTTTTGGACCTTTAAAAATAGTGTTAATAGTGTAAATTTGTGTGAGCAGTTAAGTCAAATAAAGTGTAACATTGAGCACGTTAATTTGAATCTCTGCAAGGTAGTCAGTGCTTTCAACTCAGTGTGTTATGCTCAAGAGAGGATCGTACATCGATGTCTGTGTTTTAGCGACTCTGGGTTGGTGGTCTAATCTAGTGTTAAGTGTTAATTAGGTTAGTTTTAATAATCTCATTGATGTTCAACATTTGTAGGCACTACACTTAGCGGGAGATCGGCCATTATCACATCACAATAATCTAATTGTACCTTTTTACACTCTTCGGAGTATAAATTTTTATTCGTAATTTTTATTATTCTTAATTTTTCTCAGTTAATTTTTTTTGTGTTTCATAGATGTTACTATGTTTTAAGAAAAATAAAAGAGAAAATGGAGAAATTATTGTTTGTTAGGTTTCTGCGAATTAAAAAAAATGTAACAAAATTTTTCTTTTGGTTTTTATTTTATGTTCCTTTTATTTAATTTTTGATTTCCTATTTGTTTTTACTTCGACAAGTTACACCCGTCCATCGTATTTAATGTTTATTGTAATAAATTAAGTACATCGTTTAAGGAATTAACATTTAAGTATTCATAAAATAGTTGCACTTGAACAGGAAATATTTAAGTAATCATTGGATGTTTTTATATTTTAAGGATGCACTTAGTACGAGTCAATCGGAGGATTGCCTCAGAATCTCTACGAATTTGGATAATATTGAATTGATGTTGTCTTGCATTTAAATGTTTATACTAAGGCGTAAAATCATGCTCACTCACGGTCTTATGGAATTCACATAAATTTGAATGTTCTTGGGTGGTTACAAATGTCTGTTACGACGACGGTATGGAAAAAGAAACGCATCGGTCACTTTGAAGATAGTCTAGTTTGGGCTGTAAATTTAACATCGTCGTTCAAAAATAATTTTGGTGTTTTGAAATTAAAACTAGTCATTCACGACTGTATATAAGAACATCGTTTTTCATAAAAAAATATCTTTACATGTTTAACTCGTCTTCTTGTTAAGTTCAAATCAGGTAAGTCTCGATGTTATACATAATAATATATGTTCTTGGTGTCTTCGTTGTGTAAGTGTAATAAATCTTATTAATACGGAAATAAATAAAAAAATAAAATAAAAAAACAAACGAGCACTCTTGTATGCAACAACCAAAGTACAAATTACTGAAGTCTTAAAGTTACTGCCAGTACAAATTAATTAATAAAAAGAATACATAGTATCTGGATTTTATGTGTAATGTTGCCAAAATTATATTTTTGGGCATCGGTAATAACATAATTTACTGTAGGTTATTTGATGGAAAGTACAAATATAGCTGCAGTGTAGGTACAGCAACCCGCAGGTAATGTTTGGACAGTGGGTGACCCGTGGATTTGTATTATTTTTACAATAATTTAAGTAAATGAGTTGTATTTTGTTGTAATTGGGAAAGGGAGTGTATACAGTAAGGAAGTGTAATATAACATCTTTGTGAATGGTCTAAATAGAAGGATAGCAATCGATGACTTATCGATTGTAAACCAGCATGGTTGTAAAACTAAGTAGAATTTTGTACGTAGTGAAAAAAAAAATGGTCGTCGGTTTGGTGGTCTATGTCTGTAAAGGAAAGTGATTGTCTGTGATTTTTAAGCGACTTTTATATAAATGGAATAATATAGAATTCTTTAACCATAAGATTAGCACTATTTGTGATTATAGAAACTTTTAGTTTACTTAATTTTTTTGTACTATATTTAGGGTAATGTAGTGATTGGTGTAGACGAGAAAAGGCGGGTTGAATGTACATAATATACATATTGTATAAAATAAATCTATTCGTATATGTATGCAAGCGTTCTCTTATTAGTGGGTCTCAAACCTTGTCACCCCTCAGTGATCGGGATAAAAATTGTGATCCACTAATATGAGTTCAGGATTTGTAAAGTCGTGCAAATGGTTGGAAAACCACTTGCGTTGCTTATTTTGTATTTAAGTCACGTGTTTTTCGAAAAAAGCCCTTACAAAGGCTAATACGAATTAATAGCCGCTATGGTGAAAGATGCGTGACTCTTTGGTAATTAGTGAATTCATTTCGTGCGTTTAATATGGACGGTGTTTAGTTACAAACCTATAGCGAATTTTTTAGTATGGTAAACTTTCGATGTGTTTTGTTATTTATGTGGTAAACGTGTCTAGTAGTTAACTGTTATGTTTGCTTCGGATCATAATGGGTTTGAACGACTGAAGAATTGCCCCTTAACAGCTATTTAAACGGTAAACTAAATTAAGTTGTCGTTGGCAAATTGATTGATTGACGAAATTGTAAATACCAAATATATAAAACAAGGACATTCTTAATGATTTTTTTTTTTAAATAGAATATCAGATCCGTCTTCAAAAGGCATGTAACAATTCGTTGAAATATCATTATCTACGTTTTGCTTGTTCTTTATGGGAAGGTACAGATTTGTCGAAATTATAATATTTTATCAATAAATTTATAGCGAGCGAGACACTAAAGTATCCCGGTTATGGTTTTTCCCTTTGTGTATCACAAAATAAACCCTGGGCAATTCTTCAACTCCAAGAATCCCACGTGTCATTGTTTTACTGTCAGTTGTATGTGCACATATATCCTACTCGTAACCCCATCAGTTACTATATTCACTCAGATTTCAATTTACAAAAAAACGAAGGCATTTTTAAAGGTTTTGCTGGGGCATTGATCTAAACTAAGTATTAACAGCAGTGTTCTTATACTGTAGGATAGTAAACAACCTGCTTCCAGTTCACATGATTTCGGACTTTAGCTTAACCTAACAACTGTTAAAAATACTTTTAGAAGTTACAACACGATACAAGTGTATGGTTTTATCACTAAAAGGCTCAGTACTGACACCATTTAAGCAGTCAGTATTTCTTATAAAAGACACATACGACTGACAATAAAACTCACACGTTCACTAAAGGAAATAGCCACTAAAAATCTACAGACAAAATTCAACTAAAATTTAAACCAAAATATGCTATTTCCTTCATTGAATTATACCGGAGTTATCTGTAGAATTCTATATACAGGAATTATAATTGTCCATTTATGCACTAATTATAAATTTGTGTAAAATAGTTTTAAAACAAGCAAACGGATCCCACACACAAAACCTAACAATACACATACAATACGGTATATGTCTAGGTATTGTACCTATTGATGAAAAATTTGTTCCATTGTGGAATTCTTAAATTAATAAAAAAATGTTGCTAAA
This sequence comes from Nudaria mundana, assembly GCA_963556515.1. Classification (NCBI taxonomy): domain Eukaryota; kingdom Metazoa; phylum Arthropoda; class Insecta; order Lepidoptera; family Erebidae; genus Nudaria; species Nudaria mundana. Next base: position 21,004,234 of record OY748291.1, on the reverse strand, counting down.
ATTATTTTGACGACTTTTATTTAAGGTGATCCCGCTTACATTCCACTATTTGTAAGTACGAGTAGTTGGATAAAATTGAAAAATATTTAAATAAAAATTAGCACAACACAGAACTGTCAAATAAAAACTACTCCGGGGCAGTCGGGGGCATCTAATCCTCATCAATCATTTTTGGGTGCAAAGGGGCTCTACCAACATCTTTAGGGCCCCAGCGACCTCACCTGCTAGTGGCGCACCTGCTGATCAACGAACGAGGCTCGTTAATTTACGGTACCTATGGAGTGGCTTCGTGGGTAACAGGTGGTACACCAGTGTTGGTCCGGGGGGGTACCACCGTGCAGCTGTGCTAAAGCCCCCCAAGTAACCCAGCCCAGGCTGGGTTGCGTTAGGGGTTCAGCAGCTGCACCGCCGCCGGGCCCGGGGCGATGTATGGTGCAGCAGGCATGGGACCAGTGGGGGCGAAACGGAGTCTAGTGTGGGTGGTGTGGGTCGATTCGCCGGCCAGGGAGACCCTTAGCAACGGCGTTGCTGCGGCCGCCCGCAACACAGTCATGGGGCCCGCCTGGGACCAACCACCCCAGGAGGCTGCCCCACATGTTGCGCATAATCCCCAAGAAAGAGGATCGGTCTGATCCAGGTAACTATCGACCCATAGGCTGTCACCTCAGTCATCTGCAAGGTGTTTGAGCTCATCATCAACAAGCAGCTCATGCAATACCTCGAAGATCACTCGCTAATAAATGATCGGCAATACGGCTTCAGGCCAAAACGATCAACGGGTGATCTTCTGGCATTCGTAACGAATGTCTGGGGTGAGGCTATGGAAAGGCACGGCGAGTCCTTGGCGATTAGCCTGGACATCGCCAAAGGCCTCGATAGAGTCTGGCATTGCTTCGCTCCTTCCAAGCTTCCGGCATAATATGGTCTACCTCCTCAACTGTGCAGTTGGATGGCTAGCTTTCTGAAGCCAGGCTCTGCGATGGCCAGAATTCTCGCTTTTTGCAAGTGAATGCCGGGGTACCGCAGGGGTCCGTGCTGTCACAACTCTCTTCTTCTGCATATCAATGATATGCTATCCCTCGGGAACCTTCATTGCTATGCAGATGACAGCACATTGCACGGGAGCTACTGGGCTCGTCCGGCGGCGGCGGGGCGATCGGAGATTGAGGAGGATAGACAACAACTCGTGGCTGATCTCGACAGGAACATCGACTGTATCTCTCAATGGGGTACCGAGAACCTGGTCGAGTTCAATGCCCGCAAAACACAAGCGTGTGCATTTACAGCGAAGAAATCCCCTTTCGTTCCCCTACCCTCTCTTCAGAATTCATTATTATCTACCAATGAAGGACAACCTTGACATCCTTGCATAGACGTTCGTCGAGAGCTCAATAATAAAAAACTACATCGAAAGATGTAAAGGGCTAGCTTCGCGTAAACTAGGAATACTGAATAAGGTAAAGCGATTCTTTACATCGGACCAGAGGTGTCTGCTGTACAAGACGCAGATTAGACCCTGCGTCGAATACTGCTCTCACCTCTGGGACGGCTCCGCGAAGTATCTTTTGGACGTTCTCGACGCTATGCAGCGACGGGCTATCCGTATTATAGATTGTCCGGAGGTAACGGGAAGCCTTGAGCCGCTAGCTCAGCGCTGAACAATAGCTTCATTGCCGCATTCTACGTATTTACCACGGCGAGTGTTCTGAAGAGCTCTTCAATCTGATCCCACCCTCTCCCTTCGATCCCGAACAACGTGTGCCGGGCAGAGATGCCACTTCCACACAGTGGATAGCATGTTCGCGAGAACCGAGCGTTTAAAACGTTCGTTTCTCTGCCGAACGATAGTGACCTCCTAAAAAAATCCTGCTAGGTATCGTAACAAATTGGTGTAGAAATAAAAACTGTATGCGAGTGGACCAGTAAAGTAATCAGATGTTATTGTATGTAAATGAAGCCTTAATTCTTGTCTATACGATTCAGTTAATGTTCGCATTGACAACTATTAAATGTCAGTGCCAAGCGACCTTTCTACGTTTCTGTAATTCTGATCAATTTAAGATAAATATTTATAATGTTATTGATACTTCCTATTATAATATTTTAGAGTATACTAATTTGGCTGGAGACCATATCTCCCACTCTACAGGGATCTCCAGCTTCAAGCGTAGATGAATTGACGATGTTGACTGCGTTACGTTACTAAAACGAGCTACATTTATAGGAAGTCTCAACTTGAGTAAATGTAGCTAAATCAATGCTTGTAACTTTGTAACATTTAAACATCGATGAAATAATGTGAAGGATAGGAAATAATTTCATATCTGCCGTCTATAGACAAAAGAAATAATCGATTATAAACATGTAGGATGTAATGTAGGTGGCGGTCTACAACCAATCTCAAGGATAAAATATGAAACTAAATCTGATGAGGAAGTTAGTGAAATGAATACACGCGACACGCAACGTATCAACATAATAGGTATACCAATAGAATAGTGTAAAACAAGATATACTCGTACTATCTACGTATTATTATCAATGTCTTAATTATATCAGTATGAAGGGCTTCGATGTGAAGTAGAACAATGGTGTTTCCAAATATAATCGCAGAAAGTCATCAGTCACCAGGTCCGGAGGTGTTTGTAAAGCAACCAACATTATTAGAATTGCCAACAACCAGTAGGTAGTCAGGTAAAACCACTGTACTGTATTTTACCAGTTCACAGCGATGTTGGTTATTTTGACGATTAGGAATTAAGACCCGTATTTTAACCCAGCTCATAAAACTCCCCGCAATTTTCTTCTAGTTCCAAGAAAAAGGTCTGGTTCCTCCAGTACCCTCCTCCTCCAGTTTTAGCTAATGCTACTGGCATTCAAGGCGTATT
>OY748291.1:20239845-20335054 GCA_963556515.1 Nudaria mundana | reverse complement strand
TAGATGGTAGGTAAGCAAGTGATAGGTCTATAGTTTTTAGGTTCCGTGGTACTACCTGATTTATGGAGCAGGAAGGTGATGCCAGTGGTCATAAAAGCGGGTAAGGAACCAGACTCGAGGGCTTCTTGATACTGTGTTGCCAAGCGTTCATGCGAGCTCTGAACCCACTTTATCCAAAAGTTGTGCAATCCATCCGGCCCAGGACTTTTCCAGTTCGGGGCCTTACGAATTGCACAACTAACATCTTCGGAGTCTATGGTAATAGACTCCATGGGTTCGATGATACTGCATTCACGCTCGACGACACGGATCCAGTCGCCCTCCGAATGTTCGACGGGCACCGACCATATGTCACGCCAAAATTGATTCATGGTGTGAGCATCTGGCAGTTGTCCGTCGCTCAAACGTTGTCCAGTTCCCTCCCACTCTCGGTACACCTTCCTTTGGTCACTTTGGAAGATGCGATTCTGCCAGTATCTATTTACACGCTCTCTATAACGACGGATACGGCTTGCCCATGCATACACTTTCTGTTTCAGAAAGTCAATACGTTCCGTGACATTGGTTAAGTATTGCTGGGGACGAATACCGGTCCCAGCGAATGCCTGACTCACGAAACGCATGACCCGGGGACGACTATTTCCCCGGCTAAAACAGATAAGCTTCGCAATGAGAGTCCTAAATGTGCCGATACGTCGCTCGATTCTTGCCTGCCATACGGGCACACCACCCGATCGTGGTGCACGGTTAAATTCAGGGAATTTAACGCGTGCAACACGACAAGCGGTAATAGCTCCACAGTAAAGAATCGAGTGGGTATCGAGCAAATCATTGCTAGTCCGTAAGTACGGAGCTAGCAACGCATTCAGGGCTCCCATCAACGCCAGATTTCGTCTATGCATGGGTAAGCGTGGTAGCCGTGGTCTAGAATTAGGTGCAAACCTATATTGAGAGATCACATCTTCTAAAGTACTCCTTAATTGCTCGCTTACCTGGACAGATATATCACTCGTATCATCTCCCACGTCGAGCACGGTATCAACTAAAGTGGCACTAGTTGCAACCGTGTGTGTAGCAGGTGACGGTGCTCTCGTTGACGCTGGAGCTGGTCGAGTAGATAACACTTCCAGGCGTAGTCGATCAAGCACAGGTTGATCCAACAACTTGCATCGTTGGATAGCCCGCACTTGATCCGATAGTCGCTGGACGGCAACGGTCATTGTTGGTTCAAGAGCCTGAAACAAAGGAAGCATCCTTGAACGGTACGCAGTCAGGTTGGTTTCCCCTTCTGTAGCCTCATAATATGCCCGCATGACGTTTTCATTGATGGATGAAGTCCATCGCATGCGGTGCACAATACCACCGGTAGTGGGGACCCTACTCGAAGCTGGTAGGCTTCGGGGCCCCAAACTGCTCGGTGGCCGGCCTCTCCCTCGCCGGCGTACAGGTGTTGGCGACGTCGGCGGAGAGAAATACTCGTCACTTGAAGAGCTCGACGCCTCAGCGAGCACCTGTGTCAGCGATGTGCGGTCCGGTGCCTGCGAGGCGGAGTTTAGTGACGAGTCCGGGGGTGTTATTTGCGCATTTCTGCTTCTGGCTCTTGTTTGCATCTCACAATCACTTCATATTGTTTGGCCATAATATTGAATGTGATGTTGATATTTTTGAATTCATTGAATGACATGTGTCAAATCTTCGTTGCATATTTTGTAGACTATGTTTATTGTTCTAAAGTTCTAAAATATTATAAAATCCTTTATGTATTGACTTTTTGCTGATATTATTATGAAATCTGAAGTAATTGTATAAATTTAGGTAATAATATATAAATAAAAATATTAAAATATTTTAAGAATGAAAATGATGTATGAGACGTTCAGAGTTGCCAGTTATTATTATTATTCTCTTTATTAACACTTAACACATATTTATTACATTTTTAAATAGATTTATAAAAAAATACATTTAAAAATATAAAAAACAGTAACCCACCGGCATCGGGTACAGGGACCAAGCTACCGGTGGTTAGGGCTCCAAAGACAGGAACTTCCGCACAATACGGGCCGTATTCAACAGAACCGCCTTCTGCATCAAGCCCCTGATCCAGCTGCCTAACGCGAGCCTCTGTAGGTGGAGGTCGAGGCTCTTGGCTATTAGACCATGCGCAGATACGACTATCGGAACAATAATCGCCGAATCCACATCCCACATGTCGACAATCTCGTGAGCTAGGTCTAAATATTTAATTTGTTTATCTTTTTCTGCTTTCACGAGATTCTCGTCATGTGGCACAGTGATATCGACAATTACTGCAAGGCGCTTTAATCGTTCCATTATCACTATATCAGGTCTGTTAGCTATAACAGTCCTATCAGTGATAATAGATCGATCCCAATACAATGTGACATGACCGTTCTCAAGAACTGGGTCGGGCACATACTTGTAATAAGGTACCTCCACGTCGACAAGATTATACTTTAGAGCAAGTTGCTGGTGGATTATCCTGGCTACTTGGTTGTGTCTGTGCAAATACTCACCGTTCGCAAGACGGGAACAACCAGAGATAATATGTCTTAAAGATTCTCCGGGACGATGACATGCCCGACAGATGTCTAGCGTCCCATCTTTGACAATAAATCTCCGATAGTTATTCGTCATCACGACTTCGTCAGTGATTGCACAGATAAAACCCTCAGTTTCTCCGAAGAGATCACCAAATCGTAACCAGGATACCGATGCTATTGAATCAACATCGGGCCCATTTAGAGCCCGATAAAATCGACCATGCAGTTCCTTGCTCTTCCATATTTCCTTCCGATCAGATACACTTAATATTACAGGTTTGCGCCAGTTCTCTTTCGCAAGGGACAGCGGGGTCAGTCCGTTGTCTATTGCCACAACATCTCGATGCACATCCACGTCCACCTGTAGGAAATACTCTCTAAGGTTGCATATCTCACGGTTATGGAGAGTCTTGGCATTTAAAAATCCTCGACCCCCACATTTCCGTGGTATATACAACCTCATTACTGACGAACGTGGGTGGTGTATTCGATATGAAGTCAATAGACAACGCACCTTCCTATCCAGAGCTTCTAACTCCGTCTGAGTCCATCTAAGTATGCCAAAAGAGTAAACTAAGACTGGCATGGCCCAGCTGTTGACAGCACGCACCTTGTTACCGCCTGATAAAAGACTTTTCAGTATTTTTTTCAGGCGGCCAAAGAAACGATCCTGCAACTTCTGTTTCATGTCAGTCTCAGCAATACACAGAGCTTGAGACATACCTAGATATTTGTAGGTTTCGGTTGCGGAGAGCGACCCAAATCGTGTGAAATCTGAAAGATTGACTCCTTCAGATTCCACAATCCCGCCCCTTTTTACATGCATGACCGCACACTTATCTACCCCACACTCCATACTGATGGCCTTACTAAAAGTTTCAGTAACTTTTAGCAAAGCCATCAAATCGGGGCCATTAGGGGCAAATAACTTTAGGTCATCCATGTAAAAAAGGTGGGACAAAATTTGACCCCCTCTGCGCATCCGATAGCCTAACCCTGAACCCTCTAGTAACGTACTGAGAGGATTCAGTGCTAGACAAAACCACAACGGACTCAGACTATCACCCTGGAAAATACCTCTCTCAATCCCTATTGGTACACCACCTCCTAGAACCTGACGACACCCTGGATAAACAAGAACCGTACTCCATTGTCTCATACATGACCCCAAAAAGGTGCATAGAGTTGCATCAACTTTATACAGCTCCAGCACCCTCCGAAGCCATGTATGAGGCACAGAATCGTACGCTTTCTTATAGTCAATCCAGCATGTCGCAAGGTTCTTTCGGTTGCGGCGTACCTGCTGGCAAACAGCCATGTCAATAATAAGGAGCTCTTTCGTACCACGTGCCCCACTTTTACATCCATTCTGAGAGATTGACAAGATGTTATTGTTTTGTACATGTGAATATATTTTTACTCTCAGGATGGATGTAAAAAGTTTGTATATGGTAGGTAGACAAGTTACAGGTCTATAATTTTTGGGGTCTGTGGTACTACCAGACTTGTATAGGAGGTGGGTTACTCCGGTAGTCATAAAAGCTGGAAGCGACGATGACTCAAGGGATGACTGGAAGCAAGATGCCAAGCAAGCGTGTGAGCTACGGAACCATTTTAACCAAAAGTTGTGCAGTCCGTCCGGTCCAGCAGATTTCCAATTTGGCAACGAACGAACTGCACAACCAATATCTTCTTCAGATATGGTTATAGGTTCCATAGCTGGAATTGGTTCACACGCCCGCTCAACATCCCTAATCCACGCATCCTGTGTATGACTGACGGGCGTCGACCAGATGCTTTTCCAGAAGTTAACTGTAGAAACAGCATCAGGTAGACTCCCATCAGTCACATCCGAGTTAGGTCGCTCCCACCCTCTATATACCCACCTCTCATTTTTTTGGAACAAGCGATTCTGAGTGTATCTGTCCACTCTTTTTTTGTACCGCCTTATGCGGTTCGCCCACGCATAAACTTTCTGCTTCAGGTAATCGATGCGCTCTGTGACCCGAACAGAGTATTCACAGGGCCTAATATTAGTTCCCACGAATGCACGGGTCACAAAGCGCATGACTCTCGGGCGTGTATTGCCCGTCCTGAAGCAGTGTAGCTTGCCAATGAGCACCCTAGCCTCGTTGATGCGCCGTTCAATTCTGCACTGCCAAGCTGGTACAGCAGGCTTTGGTCGAATAGCTGTTTCTTGTTTAAAAAATTTAACACCAGCTATTCGACATACTGCAACAGCTGCACAGTACAGAATGGAATGGGCATCAGTAATGTTTCTGCAGTTGTTAAAAAACGATGTTAACATCGAGTCTAGGGCACACACTAGCGCCACGTTTTTTTTATGTGTGGGCAAACGCGGAAGCCGCGGTCTACACTCAATAGGGACAGATTGAAACTCACCAATCGCTCGCTCCAAAGCGCTCCTTAATTCCTCATTGTATTGAGTACTTACAGTTATAGCAGCATCACTCACTTCTTCACCAACATGTGAGATGATGTTTTCTTGCGTTCTTTCATTACGGTTACTTTGTAATGGCACAGGTAATGGTTGCAATGAAGAAGGCGTGATACCACTACACACTTCTAAGCGTAGCCTCTCAAGTGTAGCGTCATCCAACAGGTGACAGCGTTGTATGGCGCGCACCTGATCCGATAGGCGTTGTGCCGATACGTTGACATCTGGTTCAAGTACCTGAAACAGAGGTAGCATGCGAACACGGTACGCAGTGAGGTTAGTTCCCCCCTCTGTAGCCACAAAATATGCCCGCATCACGTTTTCATTCATACCGAAGTTCCATCGAATGCGGTGCACATTACCACCGGTAGCGGGGTCCGTAATCGAAGCCGGAGGGCCTCGGGGTCCCAAGCCAGTCGGTGGCCGGCCTCTCCCCTGCCGACGTACAGGTAGAGGCGACGTCGGCGGAGAGAAAAACTCGTCGCTGCTTGAGCTCGACGCCTCACCAGTGGTCACAGTTGTCGACGACTGTAAGGCGGAGCTGTGCGACAAGTCCGGGGTTGGTAATTGTGCTTTTTTGGCGCCAGCTCTGGTCAACATTATATTTTTTCTTGATTTTCATCTTATTTTCATATTATCATTTTCAGTTTGTTACACTGACATAATGTGTCAAAGTGTACTATAATTTATAAAATATTTGTTTGTGTTTTCTCCGGATTTTCTTCATGCTGATTTTTTTGTTATAGATATATATTTGTACTTTTATTATGTTTTGAATGATATTTTTGTATTATTGTAGATTAAAGGTAAAATATTTTAGTAAATGCTCCTCAAGAAAAAAAATGTGACTGTTTTGTAGCAGTGTTATTATTATTATTTACCTTTTTAAGAGAATATTATGACATCGCTAGATAATACTCTGCCAAGTTCCCACTAAATCCTCTAGGGTGCGCTATACAATGTGTAGAATACCGTATGGCGAATGAATCATAGTCAAGACTTGACGTTTGTCGAGTTGACATCTATACATCAACTGACACTAATGACGTTCATAATATCATTACAAATGTTTGTTTACGTTTTGTGAGTGTAATGAAATTATGATGTTATGGTATATGATAAGTATGTATATGATAAGGTATGAGTTGGTGAGAGCACGGATCCCTGCGGCACCCCGGCATTCACTTGCAAAAAGTGAGAAGCCTGGCCTTCGCAGAGGACCCGCATTCGTCGTTCGTTCAGAAAGCTGCTCATCTAGCTGCATCTAGCCTCACCCCAGACATGCGTTACGAATGCCAGAAGATCACCCGTTGATCGTTTTGGTCTGAAGCCATATTGCCGATCATTTATTAGCGAGTGATCTTCGAGGTATCGCATGAGCTGCTTGTTGATGATCAGCTCAAACACCTTGCAGATTACTGAGGTAACAGCTATGGGTCGATAGTTGCCTGGATCAGACCGATCGCCTTTCTTGGGGATCGGTTGTACGTTCGCCTCCTTCCAGACCTCCGGCACGATTCCTGTAGAGTAAGACAGGCGGTACAGACGAGTTTGTACAGGAGACAACTCAGCTGCGCATTTCCGTAGTACCACCGCCGGAATGCCGTCAGGACCACTGGCTTTCCGCGTGTCGAGTGATCGCAGCACTGCCCGTACATCGCATTGCCTGAGTACAATGTCAGGCATAGTGTGGCCACAGTTGGCGATGGCGGGGGGTTGCAGGCCACTATCGTCGACCCGGGAATTAGCCGCAAAGAGGTCTGCGAGCATATCAGCTTTCTCTTGGGCTTTGTGAGCCAGTGTTACACAGCGGTGGTAGCGAGGGCTGACAATAAGTTAGATTGCACGGCTTTGGCCAGTTGCCAGTATCCACGGCTGCCCGTGGGATGGGAAGTGAGCTCCTGACCAAGCCTCGCGACGCGCTGGGCATCCGCTCTCTTAAAGGCCCTCTTGCTGGATTTTGTGGCCCGGTTGTACGCTGCTTTGAGGTGGCCCTCGTTTGGATCGCGCACAGCCCGGGCCCTGATCCAGGCGCGATATGCCGACTGTTTTTATCGAACAGCTTTGGCTCAATCTCTCCCGAGCCAGGGACGGGCTCTGCGGATACTGGTGACATCAGTGAAAGGAATGTAATATTCCATCCCTAGACTGATCACGCCAGCAATCGCAGAAGCGCTATCAGAAGGAGCCTTTCCTACAAAGCAGCGCTGGCTCCAGGGGACGGACGCATAATAATCGGGTAAACCGTCCCAATCCGCTGACGAGTAGTGCCATAGACGTCGTGACATTTGTACAGGACGTGCAGGAGGTGACACCTTCATGCCAGCGTGAACCACACAGTGGTCGGAACTACCCAATGGGGCTCCTATCGAAACACTGTACTGGGCTGGGCGACTCGTCAGCAGTAGATCCAGCAGAGTGGGCTTGTGATCTGACCTGTCTGGTATCTGGGTGATCCCGCATACCATATGGAAGAGAGCGAACGCATCATCATCATCAGCCGTCTCGCTGAGGTATTGGAAGAGCTTTGTTGTCTCAGAATCCCCTGTGTGGGAACGTTAGACGCACAAGTAGATCTGGCTCATAGAGCCATGGTCTACGTGCAGCTAAAGGACGGAGTTGGAGGGGTTCTCAAGGCAGCGCAACCAGCGGCAGCAAACATCCGCCCTAACGAACACGCACACCCCGGCTTTATCTCGAAATTGTTCCTCGATGACATAACCGGGGTAACACAGGTAAGAAGTATCGTCAGGGCGGCGTATTTGTGTCTCCGTGAAGAACATCACAGCGGGCCGTGCCGTCTCAAGGTGCTGGTGGACGGCATCGAGGTTCGCATGGAGTCCACGGATTTTAGTGAACTCCACCTCGAAAAGTGAAGTTGTGAGGTTTCCTGGGGCCGCTGTGAAACGTTTACGTTTTTTATGTTGCTCGTGGCAGTGATAGATATGATGAAGAAGCGTGAAGACAGGGTGACATTTGGTGCAGCAGTAAGTGACAAAGCGCAGGGGCTAGCTTCGGCTAGAACCGTGTGGTTATGTCGGAGCCGACCCGCCGAACGGAAGGGCTCCCAAACCCCCCTGATGCAAGGCTGCCGCTACCCCACACCAACATGCGCAGCATGTGGGGCAGCCTCCTGGGGTGGTTGAACGCCGTTGCTAAGGGTCTCCTTGGCCGGCGAATCTACCCACACCACCCACACTAGACTCCGTTTCGCCCCCACTGGTCCCATGCCTGCTGCACCATACATCGCCCCGGGCCCCGCGGTGCAGCTGCTGAACCCCTAACGAAACCAGTAGTGAGTTATTGGGCATTCTACCCCACCTTAGTTCCATCGGTTATCTTCGATAACCTCAGTCACGGTGGGGTAGAATGCCCAATAACTCTGTGGGGTAGAATGCCCAATAACTCTTTGTAAAATCATTTACCTAAGCCAACGTTCCACATTTTAATGCCGTTCAATACACTACCGTTCCGTCAATGGTTAACCAATTTCACTTGCTAGATGATTGCTTTCGTACAGCAAACTAACCCGATGCATGTTTGTTAACATGAACACGTTAAGATCACATTTTTAAAATAGATAAAGGTGGGACAGAATGCCCAATATCACTTTGGATTGGGAAATAACGTAACTAAACGAATATTCCACATTAATATCATTTGAGCACGCTGTCCCACTGTTCGTACGTTCGCTGAAGCTCCTTACTACTACTTGTAGTTATAAATATTTATGTTAAAAATTCATCTTTTCATTACGAGTCCATCAGTATTACATAGCAAACATGAAATTCGTTAAACAAACACAATCGTTACAGGTCAATACAATCTGTGACGATTTGACAAAAAACAAGTTACGTCATGGAGAATTATTACCGAATACAGTACGTTGCATCATTTGCGGACCATCAAATTGTGGCAAAACTAACTTATTAATTGGTCTTCTATTGCATGAAAATGGATTGACATTTCAGAATGTTTATGTATATTCTAAAACTCTCCATCAACCAAAGTACATCTTTTTAGAAAAAGTTTTACAACGAGTACCAGGTATCACTCTCCAGAAATACCAAGCAAATGATGACGTTTTGAAGGTTACAGATGCGAAACCTAATTCTGTGATTATTTTTGACGATGTAGCATGTGAAAATCAAAGTAATATGCGTGATTATTTTGCAATGGGAAGACATAAATTGATTGACAGTTTTTATTTAAATCAAACTTATACCAAAATACCTAAACAACTTGTAAGAGATAATGCTAACTTAATTGTGCTTTTTAAGCAAGATGAAGTTAACTTGAAACATGTTTACGAAGAACATGTTAACACCGATATGACATGGTTGAAATTTCGAGAAATGTGTTCCCTAATATGGAAAGAGCCTTTTGATTATGTGGTAATTAATAAAGATTGTTCGAAAAACAACGGTTGCTATAGAAAAACGTTTGACACTTTTGTATTATTAGATGAAATTTGAATATTTAAGTAGACTGCAGTCACGTTATTGTTATTCTTTAATTGGTTCTTATCCGATTACCACCTATTTTACATAATGGATAAATCATTGAAAAAACAAATTGTTGATGCGACACAAGCTGTCAGGAAAAAAATACGTAAAATGAAGGATTTAGAAGATAATAATAGACATGCTCTTGATACAGTTTTTAAGCCTGTTACAGAATCTCTCAATTTAATAGCCAACACTAATAACCACTTAGCTCTAACAAAAAAGGAGGGAAAAGGAGAACCCCAAGAACCACAAGACCAAGATATGAAAGAAACAGATGAGAGCAGTAATGATAGTAACGAATCGGAACCCTCATCAGACTCTTCATTTCAGTCATTAGTCGATACTAATCCAGATGTATCATCTTGGTCATTATCTTCACAAGTACTATCGGATGTACCATTTGGTATAAGAAATAACCGTGGACAGTTAATGTTAGGTTCCTCTGGCATAACGATTGGAGATCAAGTTATTACTGTAGCCGGACACAAGTACGAAAGTACACCTGGGTTGCGAGAGTTACTGTTAAAAAGAGACATTGATCTGAGCTTGGTTAATGACTATGACAAGCAAAATTATAAGGCAATGTTACTTGTAACGAATGCACATCGTCGTGATTTCGATTCAAAAAAACCAATTAAAAGTAATAAAGGACAAAAATATTTGCAAGTTATTAAACCACTTTTCGAACAAGAAAGTAAAAGTCCAAGTTGTAGACAGAAAGTAGGAAAAGGATTACCTTTAACAAAAATGTGGAAAAAAAATACAGATTTTGTATATTGGGATGATCCCAATGAATTGGTTGATAGATTAAAATTATTAATTGCTTCTCGAGATGCTGGTAACACAGGAATAGACAATGAAATAATATCTATCATTGAAGAACTACGTGAAAGCAAAATCATCAAATAAATAAATCTACTAATATTATATGTGTATCATTTTACTATATACCGTTCAACATAATACACCTTTAATATGAATGTAGACAAATTTGGTCATTATATTCATAAGCGAATGCTTATATCGGAAATACTGGATTTTAATGATAACGCATTAATAAAATCTGATCGTGGAGATTATGACTTGAAGACATCGAGGTTAAAAGGTGTCAAACCTCCTCAAGACGCAGATGATGCAGTAAATAAAGCATATGTAGATGAATTGAAAGGTGTACTAATGAATGACTTACAAAAATTGCAAAGTTCTATTCCAAATAGTGTTCAAAACCACATAGAGAAAGCTTTAAAAACAATAATGTCTGAGATAGTGACTCATTTGGAAAACAAATTTTACACAAGAAACGCAGTTGATAGACTAATTCAAGACGCAATTCAATCTATATTAAAAGATCGAAAAACATAGACCTTAAAGTTTATCAAAATGGCGAAACAACAAATCGTCAATGAAATACATAAAGCAGCACGAAAAAATTTTCCTCGACGATCTGTAATTTTAAAAGGTATTGATGATTTGTGGCAAGCAGATTTAGTTGATATGCAAAACCTAAAAACCTTTAATAAAGGATATAACTATATTTTAATAGTTATTGACTGCTTCTCAAAGTACGTTTGGGTGGAACCACTAAAAACTAAATCCAAACATGATGTCTCTCATGCATTTGAAAAATTACTTTCTACTAATCATAGGATACCAACTCATCTGCAAACTGATAGGGGTACTGAGTTCTATAATTCTACATTTCAAAAGCTTTTACAGAACTATAATATTAATCACTACTCAACATTTTCAACCAAAAAGGCTTCAATTGTTGAACGAGTTATTAAAACGCTTAAAAATAAATTGTACAAATACTTTAGCTTGAACGGACACTATAAGTGGATAGATGGTGGCTTGAACGATGTTATGAAGACATATAACAACACAAAACATCGTATTATTAAATTTGCACCTGTTAATGTCAATAAGTTTAATGAAACGGACATTAAAAATAATATTACAAATTCCATGATAAAGGTAACCCAAAAATGTCGTCCAAAGTTTATAATTGGTGACAAAGTTCGAATTAGTAAGTACAAACATATATTTGAGAAAGGATACACTCCTAACTGGTCAACAGAATTATTTACTATAAAAAAGATAAATAACACTGTACCAATAACATATCGCATCGAAGATAATCAAAAACAAGTCATATTAGGAACATTTTACGAACAAGAGCTTCAAAAGTCGTCCTGCCCTGGTGTCTATTTGATAGAAAAGGTATTAAAAAAGAAAGGAAACAAACTGTTTGTAAAATGGTTGGGTTTAAATAACAAAGAGAACAGTTGGATTGATAAGACTGCAATAGTGGAATAAGTTAATTATATAAGTGATATATAATTTTAAAGTTTATTCATTATTCTTTAGACGATGCAAGGTGGTGGACTAATAAACAGTATCATTAATCATTTACCATTCGAACTTCACATACCCGGTTATAACTATTGTGGACCAGGAACAAAGCTTTCAAAACGATTACTACGTGGTGATAAAGGTGTAAACAAGTTAGACGAAGCTTGTATGCATCACGATATCGCATACGCAAACTACATAGACTTGCCTAACCGTCAAAAAGCCGACTTACGTCTTATAGATATGACTAAACAAAGACTTAAAGCAAAAGATGCTCGAACAGGGGAAAAGATTAGTTCGTGGATAGTAAACAAAATTATGAAAGCTAAATTGAAGTCTGGTGCTGGTGTTAAGAACTTTAATAACTTTGTTAGGAAAATAAAAAGAAAAATCAAAAAACTCTCGCCTAAAGATAATAAGTCACTAATAAATATAGCTTATATGGTTGCTAGAAAATTAGTTCCATGCATTCCAAAAGTTCACGTACCTCGAATGATACCTATACCAAAAACTGGAGGCATTCTACCTTTAATCCCAATTTTTGCTGGTTTGTCTGCTTTAGGAGCATTAGCTGGTGGTGCAGCTGGTATTGCTAAAACAGTGAATGATTATAAAGACGGTCAGAAAAAATTACAAGAAACTGAACGTCATAATAAAACTATGGAGGCTATAGCAATAGGTAAAGGTTTATACATTAAACCACATAAGCAAGGTCAGGGATTGTTTATAAAACCATCAAAAAACTAATTGATCAGCTACCTAATCGCGCTTTAACTGATATCGATATTCAGAAGTATGCCTATTGTATTCCTTACTTTCGGGGAGTTTACATGAAGGATCAGTTACCAAAAACACCTAAACGAATTGAATGTGGTATAGTTAACCTAGATAATTCAAAATATGATGGAACGCATTGGGTAGCTTATGTTAAAATAAATAATTATTGTGAATATTTTGATAGCTTTGGCGATTTAAAACCGCCAAGAGAATTAATCCTATATTTTAAGAACTGTGATGTTTATTATAACTTTAGTAGATATCAACAATTTAACACAATAATTTGTGGACATTTGTGTTTAAGATATTTGCAATGTTTTTGGAATAAATACTATAAATTTTATATCACTCTTTCATTTCCATCATTTGCAAGATGTCACTCACCTTATCGATAACTGGAAACTCATCGGTATTATCTACCTATTATCCAAGCACGCTGCCATTAGTTGGGGAGTATGAATGTGCATTATTACATTTCTCTACATATAATTCTATTCCAAATTTTGATAATACAAATAATAAATTATATTATGGTTCTAAAAATGTTATCGAGATACCTGAAGGAACTTATGAATTACAAGATATTAGCGACTATTTAAAAACTGAGATAAAAGATGCATCCATAAAACTCAATTGTAATAATAACACCTTAAAAACTATGTTATTTTGTACATCAACTATAGATTTTACTAAAGAAGGTACATTTGGAAGTTTATTGGGATTTAAAAAACAGATCTTAGAAGCAAATAAATATCATGTATCAGAGTTTCCAGTTAACATTTTGCCTACGACTGTCATAAGGATTGAATGTGACATAGTTAGCGGTTCCTATATAAACGGTCAATCCAGTCACATCTTACACGAATTTGCACTTAATGTTCCACCTGGATACAGGATTATAGAAATTCCAAAAAACGCAATCTACTTTCCAATAAACCAAACCAATATAAGCTGCATACAGATAAGGCTGTTAGATATAAATAATAACTTAATAAATTTGCGAGGTGAAGAAGTGCAGTTGTATCTACATATCAGAAGAAAACATGATAGATTATAATAAATATGTGGTTCATTCAACTAAACATAACAGTCCTACTCAAACTATCAAACCAATAAGAGCTCGATCCAAAAAGGTCATAAAATTGAACAACAATAATAAAGCTTTTCTTAAAGCGATTGGTTTGTTAAAATGAATATACTAGATGTTTTATCCGCTCCTGCATACAACAACTCTGTGGAAGGAATTGAATTTCACTCTTACAAGCCTTACGTAACAAGTTTCAATAGAAGCGATGAAATCAGGATACCTATTAATCAACAAGACTTGTATATATTACCATCAGCAAGCACTTTGTTTTTGGAAGGAACTATTGTTGTAAACAAGGCTGAAAATTCTAAAGAGAGAGTCAGTAGCGTTCATTTCACAAACAATAGTTTACTTTACTTGTTTCAAGATATAAGGTATGAGATAAATGGAGTGGAAATAGATAAAATAAAAAACGCTGGTATAACTACCACAATGAAATCATTAATATCAATGAACGAAAACGAGGCTAAAGTATCTAATGCTTGGGGTTGGAATATCGATGGTATAAATAGTACAAATGGGGGTAGCTTTTCTGCTTCCATACCCCTCTGTAACATTCTTGGTTTTGCAGAAGATTTCAAGAAAGTAGTGATAAACAGCAAACATGAATTAATATTGTTACGAAGTAATACTAATCTGAACGCCCTAAAACTTAGCGCTGGTGAGACGGTAGAAGATATTATTATAAATAAAATAATATGGCGAGTACCACATGTCAAAGTATCCGATAGAGAAAAAATAAATATGTTAAAACTGTTAGAAAAAGACCGACCACTCCAGATGATATTCAGGAATTGGGATTTATATGAATATCCGGCTTTACCAAAAATTACTAAACATACTTGGTCCATAAAAACATCATCGCAAATAGAGAAACCAAGATTTGTTATTATTGGTCTGCAAACAAATAGAAAAAATAATCCTAAATTGGATATGTCTCAGTTTGATCACTGTGACGTTCGTGATGTTAGAGTATACCTAAATTCAACCTACTTCCCTTATGAAAATTTAAATTCAAGTTTCTCGAATAACAGAATTGCGTTAATATATGAACAATACACCAGATTTCAACACTCATATTACGGAGGTCGTCGTGGTGAACCGTTATTAAGTGAGAAACAATTTAAAAATATTGCTCCGTTATTTGTCGTAGATTGTTCTAGACAACCAGATAATCTTAAGTCGGGTCCTGTTGTGGATGTCAGAGTGGAAATTGAAAGTGACATTGATATACCAGATCAAACTTCGGCATATTGTCTTATATTGAACGACTGTATAATTGAGTATAAACCATTAAGCAGCACTGTGAGAAAATTATCATGAACCCGAATACGATTATAGTGGATGTCCAGGGCTTTAAAGACACTTGTAATAACTTTATAGTCAAGGAATTAGCTCTGGCCACTCGTGTTTATACCCAAACGTTCTTAATAAAGCCTCCATACTTATTTAAATACTTAACTACGAATGAAAAAAAACAAGTTACGTGGTTGGAGAGAAACAGAGGGATTTACTGGAATGAAGGTTATATCGACTATAGAGAATTTCGACGTATAATTGTTCCTTATCTAGAAAATAAAGAAATTATTGTGAAGGGCTTAGAAAAAGTTAAGTGGATTCAAGATCTTTGTATGAATTGTATTTGTATAGATCTTGGTGAAGACAAGTGTCCAAATTTATCACTGTTGCATAACAAATATTCAAATATTGAAACCAGTTTTAATTGTATTAATCATATTAAACAATGTGCACTTAAAAATGTTTTATGTATAAAGAACTATTTAATAGAGCAAGAAAGGTAATATGTCTTCCTATACGCAGTTTTAATAAATAAAACAATTTTTTAAAGTAAATGGTTTTTTATTTTTTAACACACATTTTTAATATTTATAAATTTTTTGACATATATTTTCATAGTAAATAATTTTTTTATAAAATCTAAATATGTTCATCACTTTATCTACTAGTTACATTAATAAATTATTACCTGATTAAAAAATATGATATGAGTAGCCACACAATTATTACCTATGGTTTTTATTTTTTAACACACAACTTAATATTGAAATTTTTTTAACACATATTTTCACAGTAAATAAAATTTTAATAAAATCTAAATATGTCATCACTTTATCTACTAGTTACATTAATGAATTATTACCTAATTAAAAAATGTGATATGAGTAGCCACACAATTATTACCTATGGTTTTTATTTTTTAACACACAACTTAATATTGAAATTTTTTTAACACATATTTTCACAGTAAATAAAATTTTAATAAAATCTAAA
The DNA here is from genome assembly GCA_963556515.1 of Nudaria mundana. NCBI lineage: Eukaryota > Metazoa > Arthropoda > Insecta > Lepidoptera > Erebidae > Nudaria > Nudaria mundana. The sequence goes on along the minus strand of OY748291.1, from coordinate 20,319,016 downwards.
TATGTCATCACTTTATCTACTAGTTACATTAATGAATTATTAACTAATTAAAAAATGTGATATGAGTAGCCACACAATTTTTTGGAAATATTGTGAATTAATTTTTCAGCTTGATCCGATATCTCATCTACCGTATCTTGTACAATATACTGTGCAGTGATTATGTCCTTACCTTCATCTTCGTCGTCTCTTGACTCACTAAGTTCCTTGATCGTAATTTTTATTAAACGTCGTCCTTTTCTTCTTTCACTGTTAATAATATAGGAATTCAATGCACTGCGTTTGTTTGTAATTGGTTTTCTTCGATTAGTTTTCTTTTTGTTTCTTTTTACTTCTTCATTGGGTGTTATTATCCAAGGTCTATTCATTGCGTTGTCCAAGTCGAACTGATCTTGCAGGTCTGGAAGATATTCAGGAGAGCTCTCTTCTATTCCGTTTGAAAATTTGTTTAAGTTAGTATTCAGAAAATTATTTAAAACATTAGTAATAAATCATACTAAGTATTTTGTAAATAGATTGAAATTTTCAATAGATTGAAAGTTATAAAATACCTACCATGTTGTTAGATATGCTCGTATTGACTGTTTAATAAAGAATGAACTAGGTAATAATATTTTTTCTAACGCAGTTGATATATCAAATTATGTTGACATAAAGTATTTATTGGTATGATGATCAAGTTAGAACTTGAAATTCAACCATTCAATAATTCGTATGTGCATAATGTTATTGTTATGCACCTACTTAATAGTTGTGAAATTCTTATGAATTTCAAACGTGTTGTAACGTGAATGATGACGTATTTCGTTATCAATATCAGGTAAGGAATATAATAAAAACACAATAATTATGTAATTGCTTATTTTAATTTATTCGACATACTAATATAGAATCGGGTGACCAGTTAAATACCTATAGGCACCTTATCAGTTAGTATCATACGAAATGAACTACAATAGGTATTCCTAATATTTCATATTTTGTATTGTCTAAACTCTCCAGCTATTCTAAAGAATACCTAGATTATTCCTTACTGATGATATTATATTCTACAACTTCTTTGGGAGCTACTCTAATTGAGTCACCAGAGCCTATTCAAATTTGATAAATTATTCTACATTATGTATAACTACGTGCTACTTTAATTTTACACTTTTTGGAATGACCAAAATATATAGGTATCTACTTACAAATTGATTACGTGGTTCACCGCGCTGTCCATGAGTGTTCCTTGTCAATTTCTTCCGTGATGATAAAATATCTGAAAATAAAATTAAATATAGGTTTAAGTCTAATTATTGAAAATCGGCAAATGTAGTCCAAATATGTCAAACCTACAACTTCTTCGGAAGCTACTCTAATTGAGACACCAGAGCGTATTCAAATTTGATAAAATATTCTACTTTATGTACAATTAAGTGCTACTTTAATTTTACACTTTTTGGAATGACCAAAATATATAGGTATCTACTTACAAATTGATTACGTGGTTCACCGCGCTGTCCATGAGTGTTCCTTGTCTATTTCTTCCGTGATGATAAAATATCTGAAAATAAAATTAAATATAGGTTTAAGTCTAATTATTGAAAATCGGCAAATGTAGTCCAAATATGTCAAACCTACAACTTCTTCGGAAGCTACTCTAATTGAGACACCAGAGCGTATTCAAATTTGATAAAATATTCTACTTTATGTACAATTAAGTGCTACTTTAATTTTACACTTTTTGGAATGACCAAAATATATAGGTATCTACTTACAAATTGATTACGTGGTTCACCGCGCTGTTCATGAGGGTTCCTTGTCAATTTCATCCGTGATGATAAAATATCTGAAAATAAAATTAAATGTAGGTTTAAGTCTAATTATTGAAAATCGGCAAATGTAGTCCGAATATGTCAAACCTACACAACTTCTTCGGAAGCTACTCTAATTGAGACACCAGAGCCTATTCAAATTTGATAAAATATTCTACTTTATGTGCAATTAAGTGCTAGCAAGAGATTAAATATTTCAGCGTTCATTATTTTATTTACAACTTTCTGAATTTTGTACAGAACTTAAATGTTATACGAAAATTAAGGATAATCGTTTAAATTAAATTTAAAGGACTTCCATAGAAAACTACGTCGCCTAATAAATTAGATATTTAGTAGGTAAACTAACAAAGAATTATAAATCAAATAATTAACATTATAAGTAATTACTTACATGACATTGCTTTTATTTTGGATCTTCCTTTTAATCCTCTGAAGGACGTAGTGCACTGCGTGTTTGGTAGCTCGATGCAAATGGTAGATATTGTGGGAACAGAATATGAGACATTCCTCGCGTATAGGAACGATGTGACGATGTGGCGATAACACACATAGGTAAACAAGTAGAACATACATGAACAAACTGCTGACTTAACATTGGCCGTAGCTTTGTATAAAGGTACGTTGTTAGCCGACTTGGATAAAAAAAGGTGTATTACCATATAGTTTAAGCACATACCAAAACTATTTGCTAATATTTAAAAGTTATATTTTAAATGATTATTTGTAATGTTTGTTAACATATTTGTGGGATAAGTCTGTAGTAATATTTTTGTAAAATTATTTTTATCTAAACGATTCCAAAGGATTTTTAATAGAATACCGTTAACCATACCTTGTATCAAATTTGAGAACCATAAACCAACATACCTACAGATAAATAAAGTAACCACCTTTTTAAGAAGTCGGTTAAAATGATGCCGTTTTAAAATTGTATCGCTGAGTAAGTAAACTAACAGATACCTTGCTTCCACACACACACCCATGCAAACCGTGCATAGCAATTTGAAACTTCTATAATTGTGACGCAAACTAGTTAACTTCCAGGGTACGTCTACCTTTTAAAAATAATTAAATACCTACCGTGTACTAACGGTCAGCTTATATTGGTGATTTAGGTATAGACGACGGTCCTTACCTACATAAATTGCATAATTTTACTTCTGCGCAATGTATGAGTATATTTCATTAATACTTTTCATGTACCTATACATATTATACAGTTACTATATCATATACTTATCGACGACGATCAACGAACATACCTACATAAATTATAATTACATTTTATATGTATCATACACATATCATAACATTCGTCGGAATTAATCGGAATTTGTGTAGTCAGCAATTCAATATAAGAACGACGACGTCATATAGTTATTTACCCGACTAAAAAAGGAGGTGGGTACCTAATTTATTTGTATGTGGTTTTATGTGTTTTTTCTCATAATCTTAACATAACTTTTTTTCTATATAGGTACCTAATACGATTTTATTGATTATCTTTATTCGAAAGGTAGAATCTATAGTACAGGTGGTTTATATAAATTTGATTAAGTTTTAACGATAAAGAGAAATCTATCCTAGAGAAATCGAAGGAAATTATTAAAATGTTAAATGACATTCAAAGTGATTTCACAATAATTTTACAAATATAACAATTTGAAGTCCTTTGAATATTTGAATTGTTTAGAATTGAAATTGTTTGAACTGAGCTTCCATTAAAAGTGTTAAAAATAAGTTATACACGCTTACGCTTAATGAAATATTTTTATCCTTTATTATTTATTCCTTTAAAAATATTCATTTAGCAATACTTATTTTGTTCATACACCTCTTTCTATCACAGTCGGGTAACAACGTAACAAAGCTAAGGTAATGTCAGCAGTTTGTTCTGGTGTGTGTTACTTGTGTATAATAGACATGTATCATCGTTCCCATACTCGAAGAACGTCTCACATTCTATTCCCACGACATGCTGCACGGCATTTTGTGGACATACAGTATACCTACTAAGTACTCTATCTATCCTTGGATTTTAAAATAAGACAGAAAATAAGAAGCAATGTCATGTAAGTAACTAATAATTATGATAAATAATTTTCTAGTCTATTACACACCTATGTCTGAAATTTTATAAAAAAAGATTTATATTGTGCATAAAAACACTTTATTTAAATTTTATGTGAATATCCAGTGATACTTTAGTTATTTTATGTATCAGTAACATAAGTTCTAACCTAAAGTTTTAACGTATAAATTATCTATCTTAAAAATGTGATCTTAACGTGTTCATTTTAACAAACATGCATCGGGTTAGTTTGCTGTACGAAAGCAATCATCTAGCAAGTGAAATTGGTTAACCATTGACGGAACGGTAGTGTATTGAACGGCATTAAAATGTGGAACGTTGGCTTAGGTAAATGATTTTACAAAGAGTTATTGGGCATTCTACCCCACAGAGTTATTGGGCATTCTACCCCACAGAGTTATTGGGCATTCTACCCCACCGTGACTGAGGTTATCGAAGATAACCGATGGAACTAAGGTGGGGTAGAATGCCCAATAACTCACTACTGAAACCTAGTCTGGGCTGGGTTACTTGGGGGGCTTTAGCACAGCTGCACGGTGGTAACCCCCGGACCAACACTGTTGTACCACCTGGTACCCGGGTACGTAGGGGCCGAAGCCACTCCATAGGTACCGTAAATTAACGAGCCTCGTCCGTTGATCAGCAGGTGCGTCACTAGCAGGTGAGGTCGTTGGGGCCTTAAAGATGTTGGTAGCCCCTTTGCACAACTTATACATTATATACTAACCCAGTGTCCTTAATTTTATCAAAATGACATAGTAACTGTTTATCTTATATAAACTTAATCAATAAGTCAAGTGGCTTACCTCTGAAATACATAACAACATTATCAAGATCACATGTATTTTTCCAATTGAGATAGTAAAGAGGTTTGAAGGTAACCAGTTAATGCAAACGATAGAAATTACAGAACTTATAAGATTTCTCTCTTAGGGAGAATAAGATCATTTGCACATAGGTAGGTACTTTAAAACGATCTATTAAACAAGTGTAACAATAAAGCAATTTATTATATTCTGACATTAAAATTGACACCAGTTCTACCATCAAGATCTTAAAGGCCTAAGCCAGCCTTACCTGTGAGTGCCGATTTAAAACCAAGATTCTAGCAAACACAAAAATCTTTCGGGTTAGTTGCAATAGGCTTCCCCCTTACATCGTAGCACCAGTAGCACAGACTCTGCATCTGTTCTTCGAGGAAATAGCCATGACTATTGATTATGCTTGATAGACAGAGATATAACAGAGATAACTTGATTTTTTTACAAGCTTTTGTTTTTTTCACCTGTCCCGATATCCGTGTGTAATCAAATCTTACAAGTACAAGTTTAATTCAACACACTTCCTGGTTTCCGATTGAGCTGAAACCTTGCCCACGTATGTAAGTTTCATGACAATGCAATATTATGATGATAAAGCTGCTGCATCGGCATTGGTAGGTACTAAATAATAGGATTGTTTTTGTATAAAGACTTGTGGATAATGCATCTGCCAGCTAAAGTCCTGCTGGGGTTGGTTTAAGAGTACAGGTGGACAGACAGACGGACAGACACAATTAAGCTAATGTAGTATAGTATTGTATTTATTGTTAAGTGAATTTTAGTATTTACTTGTTAACATTTTGGAATTGTATAAATTTTTTGTAACAACACGTTCCCGCAGACAAACCGTGAAAACAGTTTTGTGGGACATAGTATTAAATTATAAGCACTAATATGTACATACTTATTAAATAAATTAAAAAAAAATCGGTTGAAGGCCTCAAACGGCGTAAATATGCTAACCTGGCAGGTGATTACATATTTGAGCCATTTGGGGTTGAGACACTGGGGTAATGGGGTCCGAGTGCTCGCCGTCTTTATAGAGACATTGCTAAACGCTTAATCGATGCTTCTTAGGACCAGAAGGCTGGCTTTTTCCTGGCCCAAAGAATAAGTATCGCCATCCAACGTGGCAACACAGCCGGCATTCTGGGAACCTTCGCAGTCGGCAATGACGCGCAGGATTTTTTAAACGATATTTTATAATGTAAATATAGTGATAAAAGATTGATTTAAATAAAAATTTTTTAATGATTATTTAACGTTCAAATCCCTCAATCATCTACACTGTAAATTTACTTTTAACGGAAATTCCTAGCAAAATATAATGCAAACTTTGCACGAAGGATACATTAATGCAGTCAAACCGATATTTGCATGTTGGCAGGAGGCGCATTGCGGGACTTTGCGCTGTTCCTACCCATAGAATATTTAGATATGTTTGTTGTGAAATACCCTCACGATTCACACGAAACTATAATTTTAAGTGCTTACTGCTAAGTGCAATGCGCTAAAAATTAAAATTAAAAAAATATTTTGAACTGAAAAATAATTTTAGCATGAATACAAATTACTTTAATGAGTGTCGTTTGAAGTTTTCAACGAACTGTAAAGTGTAAATGATAGTACCTATCCGTGTGTTGTAGAGTACTATAACATTATTCCTGAACCTAGATCTAGATAAATTATGAGTCTGATATAAGTGGCACTTGGATATTTAAACAAAAAATGTTGATGGAACTTAGATTGTTTTAGTAGGTAAATGATGTAACTTGTTTGCAAGCTTGTCATTGATATTGAGTGTGTTTACTGATTTCTTTCTCTGGTGACCACACAAACTAACGTGAACCAATACAAGTACTTTCATATGATTAGGAGCTGTTTAGGGGAAGCTAGTAAAGCGTATAAAACAACACGTCCTTATCTCTGATATCACTGTTCGTCCCACATGTCCGTCACTAGGGTTTTTTTATTTCCAACGCCGCAGCCGCACCTACGTCCATTGCCGCGCGGTAAAGCACTAAAAGAATTTCCAGTGGCATCCGACGCCAACAATAGCGTGGCGAGCCTATTGCTATTTTTGGGCACTTTGACTATTCATGCCAGAAGATGACTTGGGCTTTGAAGATGTTGATAGTACCCAAAGCGTATAGAAAAAACACACTATTTCAAAATTTCCAACATTTTGTTGTGAACTTAATGAAGGCGCTGGCGTCGCTTCACAGCTGTGCACAGACCTTGTGCGTAGCGCGCGTCGCGCCCGTTTACCTTACGCACAGACCCTGTGCGTAAGACATTTAGCAGGTTAATAATTAATTCAAGATCCTTTAAAATAAGATCTAATCCAGTAAATCAATGAAAGTGTCTCCGAATGCAATTTTACAGGGAGAATGTTACAACACACTTTGGTATTCAACCGGAGCTTGTGGTTTTTGAACCACTAGTTATGTGGTTAACTATATCAGTGCGGTCTTAAGTCAATGCAAGATTGTGTGGTTTAATATGACGTACACTATGGGTGTAGACTAATATACCAATAAATTGTACAAGTTTTAGTATAAATTAAATAGATAAAGCAGCAGATGAGATTTGAATACTTAAAACTTATGTGTACATTGAAAAACACGTCAAAATTGCCACAAAAACTGACTTAAAATTACCGAAATGGGACCAAATTGAAATAGAACCACTTGGGGGAAGTAGGAAATTTCAATTAAAAAAAAATCAAAATACATAAAAAAACATACAGACTAATAGAGAACGTCCTCCTTTTTTGGAAGTTGGTTGAAAACAAAGTTACATCTTCTATCCAGAGATTTGCCATTTGACTTGGACCTCGAGAATTTTGGTGGGAATACGTACGTATGTACCTACCGTACGTACCCTACGTACGTATTTACCTCAATCAACGCATAATGAACAAAATTGTAACACCTATAAAATAAGTATTTTTACCAGTTTTTCTTTTTTTGTGGAGGCTTTTGTCCATAATGGGCATGTCAGCCTCATCATACCCAAAACAGTTTACAGCAAACAATCATTATTTACATATTTAATATACAGGAATCATTAAGGGTTAAATAATTACCATAGTAGGTATGCTTTTTCTGACGAAGGAGAAGTGTTGTCCCAAATATTGCCCCTTTTTACCAGTTAGATCTTATAACAAATTATTTGGAACATAACAGCAGCTGTGTCCAGCAGTAAAACTTGAAGTAAATTAAATGTCACCTGCCTACTTCAGCAGTAAATTATCGAAACTACCGTAATAGTACTAGGACGGCGAAGTTACATTCTTGACTTTGTCAAGTTATATAATACTAGGTGCTGCTACGCTGGCGTCACCCTGCGCTGCTGCATATTGAGGGGAGTGTTTTCGGTTAAGTTATTTACTATTATCTTTTTATTTTCTTCCCCTTCAATATTTACAGGTATATTAATTTTAACTTCCAGTTTTTTTGTCTCTTTCCAAAATTGTACAAAGTTACGGTCTGAATGATGACGAGCCAGTAAATCTAATTTAATTTTTTGTTGATTATTCTGTAGGTACATATTTTACAGCCTTAACTTCCCGACGTGTCTTTCACATGACCTCAAAGTGCAACCCCGAGCGTGGCTTACCATGGGACACCCCACTCGAGAAACGCCTGTCTAGCCTTAACATGCAATTCCCTTACGTGAAAGTATAGTATATATATAGACAGGTATGTTATAATATAAAGAGGTATGTATATCGAGGGTAATAAAGAAGTATGTATATATCTCAATAATAGTAAAAGACGCGTTTGTCTTAAGTTTATAAGATATATACCAGTTTCTGAGTAAACACACAGGATATTTTTTTTCAATGTTCTCGTAGAAACTGAGAACGAGAAAACTGCTCCAAGAAATCTAGTCTAGAATCTAACTTACAGTAAAGTGTTGTGCCATAGACTACTCACTCACTCACTCGTATGGTACAGAATCTTGTGATTGCTCTGCACTTTAATATATCTTGGATGTCTAAAGTTGTAAGGTAGGTAATCAAGTGTCGGCAATACTCGTTCGTATTAGTTACTCACAGCGAAATTACGTGAGTTCCCTTGTCATGTTGTGATATTTACTCAACAGAAATTAGCTTTAAGTCTCTAGTCAATGATTTCCATACCGCTTGGACTGCACAGCCCAATGCCCAGGTTTCGCAAAAACATGCTCTTCGAAACTAAAGATCTTAATAACGGATACTTAAATCAAAAATCATCTTAGCAACTTCTCTATGTTTTTAAAAGCCCTATCTAATCTCACACGATGATGTAGATGCGAGGAAAAATATCATCCCCATTTTCCGTGTAGAGGAAACATTTTTTTTTTCAAAATTCCCAAAGAAATCTAGTTTTTATGGTGGCACTTTTTCGGCATAGTAAATATACATATTCATGCAATGTTTCATGTTTATAGCACTAATCGTTTGGGAGAAACCTAGAGGAAGGACGGACATGACGAAACTTTAAGGGTTCTGAAACTACGAAACCCTAAAAAAGGAAGCAGGTATTGACCTCGTGGGAGTTGTACCTGAACTCCAAAATATTACTCTAATAAACATTAGTTTATCAATAGACATCGGGGTCATTGTCCTAGCCAGGGTTGAACACCCTGTGAGTGATGACGTATTCAGTGGAATTAGTTCAGTTTTATTGAACCTCTTTTATTTGCATACACAATCACTCATTCCGTATTAATTAATACCACCACTGGTAGTCTATCAGGAACAATTTTTTTGGGCCTGTCGTGTTAGTTGAATTATTTTAAACTGGTGGCGTTACGGGTAATGGTTCATAATATTTAAACAATATCTTTCGTTTTAGTCAGGAATTCCATTCTAGGATAATATATCTATATTTTAAAAGTTTTTCTACGATTAAATAAGTAGTTTTCGGGTCTTTAAAACTCCAATTTAAGTTTTTTTAATAAAATGTCATCACAGCGCCACGGTACACGTGTCGGCTAGAATAGGTACTGCTATAAATTTGGCTGGCGATGGTTTGTCATCAATAACTCTTGCTAAAGCACAGATAGATGTCGCTGATATTAAAATTGAATAAGCCCTCTGGTTACGTAACTTTTGCACAATAGGATAATATTATTATAATATAGATATACATTTTCACCTATTGATACCTATTTATATTTATTTTGAAGCAACTTAATAATAAAAACAATAGTGAAATACCTACATACTTGTCTTGAATAAAAAAAAATAACAAGAAAAAACTGGCCAAAAAAAGAACAAAAAACTATTTAGTCAAATTGAGAACCTCCTCCTCCTTAGAAGTCAGTTGAGAATATAAAGAATTTGTTAACAAAAACAAAAACTAATTTCCTAGGATTTGAACCCGGATCATCGTTGATGTTTGCAGTATGTTAAATATTATATCCAGTGTCATGCACCTATGCTATTTACGGAATTTAATCTAATGGTGAAATACTGTAATACAACACAAACGGGGAAATGATTCGGTAATAATATAAAATTTTATAGTGAATGTTTCTTGTAGTTTTAGCCCTAAAAAGGCCTCTTTCATCGCTCCAGTGTGACTGCTATATTATTATAATGATATAGAGGTAGCCTGTTTTCAACCGACTTCCAAAAAAGGAGGAGTTAAGGTGTTTGATACCTCATATCTTTGGACTGGGTGAACGGATTTTGAAATTTATTTTTTTAATTGAAAGGGACTAATTCCCGAATGGACAATTATTTGGTCCCATTTCGGTAATTTGAAGTCGGTCGAGTTGTTGAGTAAATTTTTTGAAGTGCTTTTTTTCCAAGGGCGTGAGCAGAGATATTTTATATGCACAGTTTTCGCCACACACCTATCTTCTATATTTATAATAAATCTGTAGAAGTGAAAATTCTGTACATTGAAAATATCAAAAAAAATAAATGGTAGGGGGTGTTACTAGACCGACACCGAACCCAAAAATGTGATTAAAAACAATTTTTGTCTGTCTGTCTGTCTTTTTGTTCAGGCATCACGCAAAAACTACCGGTTCGTTTACGATGAAACTTGGTTTAATTATTCTTTAATATCCTGGGTGGTGCCCAGGATATTAAAGAATAATTGGGTACTTTGCAGGCTGGGTACTTTTTATCCCGGAAAAGTACATACAATAAAAAACAAACTAATTTTGCGGTTCGATCCCTAGACCCGATTACTGTAATAACTTTGTCGTAGGTTACGTCACCCGCAGTGGAGTTCACTTAGGGGCGCTGCACACGGCTAAAAGACTATAATATTTTATCTTAAGATACAATATCGCTCAACAGCTGTCTTCTGTACTTATAATAAATCTGTAGAAGTGAAAATTCTGTACATTGAAAATATAAAAAAAATTAATGGCAGGGGGTGTTACTAGACCGACACCGAACCCAAAAATGTAATTAATAACAATTTTTGTCTGTCTGTCTGTTTGTTCAGGCATCACGCAAAAACTACCGGTTCGTTTACGATGAAACTTGGTATAATTATTCTTTAATATCCTGGGTGGTGCCCAGGATATTAAAGAATAATTGGGTACTTTGCAGGCTGGGTACTTTTTATCCCGGAAAAGTACATACAATAAAAAACAAACTAATTTTGCGGTTCGATCCCTAGACCCGATTACTGTAATAACTTTGTCGTAGGTTACGTCACCCGCAGTGGAGTTCACTTAGGGGCGCTGCACACGGCTAAAAGACTATAATATTTTATCTTAAGATACAATATCGCTCAACAGCTGTCTTCTGTACTTATAATAAATCTGTAGAAGTGAAAATTCTGTACATTGAAAATATAAAAAAAATTAATGGCAGGGGGTGTTACTAGACCGACACCGAACCCAAAAATGTAATTAATAACAATTTTTGTCTGTCTGTCTGTTTGTTCAGGCATCACGCAAAAACTACCGGTTCGATTACGATGAAACTTGGTATAATTATTCTTTAATATCCTGGGCACCACGCTGGGTACTTATTATCCCGGAAAAGTATATACAATAAAAAACAAACTTAATTTTGCGGTTCGATCCCTAGACTTGATTACTGTAATAAGTTTGTCGTAGGTTACATCACCCGCAGTGGAGTTCACTTAGGGGCGCTGCACATGGCTAAGAGACTATTATTTTATTTTAAGTTACAATATCACTCAACAGCTATCTATATCTATACTTATAATAAATCTGTAGAAGTGAAAATTCTGTACATTAAAAATATCAAAAAAATAAATGGCAGGGGGTGTAACTAGACCGACACCGAACCCAAAAATGTAATTAATAACAATTTTTGTCTGTCTATCTGTTTGTTCAGGCATCACGCAAAAGCTACCGGTTCAATTACGATGAAACTTGGTATGATTATTCTTTAATATCCTGGGCACCACGCTGGGTACTTTTTATCCCGGAAAAGTACATACAATAAAAAACAAACTTAATTTTGCGGTTCGATCCCTAGACCCGATTACCCTGGGCACCACGCTGGGTACTTTTTATCCCGGAAAAGTACATACAATAAAAAACAAACTTAATTTTGCGGTTCGATCCCTAGACCCGATTACTGTAATAACTTTGTCGTAGGTTACGTCACCCGCAGTGGAGTTCACTTAGGGGCGCTGCACACAGCTAAAAGACTATAATATTTTATCTTAAGATAATATCGCTCAACAGCCTGTCTTATGTACTTATAATATATATTATCCCGGAAAAGTACATACAATAAAAAACAAACTTAATTTTGCGGTTCGATCCCTAGACCCGATTACTGTAATAACTTTGTCGTAGGTTACGTCACCCGCAGTGGAGTTCACTTAGGGGCGCTGCACACAGTTAAAAGACTATAATATTTTATCTTAAGACAATATCGCTCAACAGCCTGTCTTCTGTACTTATAATAAATATTATCCCGGAAAAGTACATACAATAAAAAACAAAGTTAATTTTGCGGTTTGATCCCTAGACCCGTTTACTGTAATAACTTTGTCGTAGGTTACGTCACCCGCAGTGGAGTTCACTAAGGGGCACTGCACACGACTAAGATACTACTAGGTATGCAATGCATGCTGCTGCTGCAAAAAACTGAGCGAAGTGTTAAATTTTCGAACGACAACGATTTATGAGATTTTTTTTTGTTATGTCCGACTTTCAATTTTTATGTTCTAAACCACCCTCACGCCACACGTTATCACTGTAGTAAGTTTGAAGGAGATCGGTTCAGGCGTTTAGGAGGAGTATGCGGAGATACGAAATACATGAGTCGCCTAAGATTGAGCTTCGCTCAATAATATTTTATCTTAAGATACGATATCGCTCAACAGCTATACATAATAAATCAGTAACTGGTGATCAAGAAAGCTATAACACGCAAGCGGAGCTGCGGGCAACAGCTAGTATACAATAAATCAGTAACTGGTGATCAAGAAAGCTATAACACGCAGGCGGAGCTGCGAGCAACAGCTAGTTATTAAATAAGATTTTAATGAATGATGATGATATTATTATGCTAAGCGAATACTGATACGGGAATACACAACCGTAGTATACCTACCTACTTACAACATATTTATAGGTAAGTACCTACTTATATGTTTAAATAAGAAAATCAACAAGCTCAGACACGATGGATTTATCATAAAATTATTGAATCTCCTCCACCTTCTATTATGTAAGTAGGTACTTATTACCATTTTATTTTATCAAGACAAATGAAAAGTCCAAATGTGGGTAATAATAACTAATAATAATCTCCTCTCCAATGAACTCTGATAAGAAGTTAAAATACTGCCATCTATTAGAAAATTATCGGGACAATAGAAACTGTTCATTCATGGGGGATTATAACGTAAAATACTGCCATCTATTATATATTTTTCGCACACATAATATACCGCCATCTATTACGTATTTTTCGCACACAATACACTGCCATCTATTAGGAATTTATCGAAAATTATTTAGCTAGCCCTAAAGACGCCTTTAAAACGTCGCCAATTCCTTCTATGAGATGGTTCATCTGTACTAGTATAGTATTCTTATATCTGTGATACCACAAACATAACAAACACAAAATTCAGATGAATAAATATTTGGCCAGCTTTTTGTTTTGTCCATCCATGGGATGACATGTTTGGCAGTCACTTTGTTTTTACTACGTATACGGGGGGAGGGGTGGAGGGGGGGGGGGGGGGTACACTTTTTTCCCTGTATATAAATAAATAGATTTCCCATTTTATTAATTCACAAAAAAGTTAAAAAAGTATTTATAATCATGGACATGGTTTTCTTCTTTTTTTAAAAACGTTGCTCCATCGATGTTCATCGATGATTTCACCAATGTCAAGGTAAGTAATGCTTGATTAATAGTTCAGCACAGAAGAACTAGTTATTCAACTAGCTTCAGGTGTGGGACCAGTTAAGAAACGTTGTTCGGTATAAGTGAGAGTCTGGAACCCGATTTTTGCGGAGCGCCAGAGGTAACCTAAAATGCCACCAGCCACGCGCTCAGCAAAAATTTAACTCCATCGACATGTTCAAAAGTCAGTTACAATTTTAAGAAGCTTGTTATAGTTATTTTAAATGAAGTTACATTTCTAGATTTCAGGAAAATCAAAGGGTCGTAATATTATTCGGTCAATTACCTCTGTCACGGTTAGTCGCGCTTGATCGCATCCGACTCCGGGCCTTATCGACACCGAACTGAATAAAACATCACACTTACTGAATCTCAGACTTGTGAAGGAAATGGTCTCAATTATGTACGAGTGTGTAATGTTAAGAGAGTGGTGTAGTGGTGTGACTGAGGAATAAATGTGAGTTAGGTTGAATAGATTATATCCTATACCGAGGAACCAATGACTCAGGGACCAAGAAAATTCTCTTTGTACAAGGGTGCGACTGCTCAATGAAGCTCAAAAATGCTATTGCTGGTAGTATTTACAAAATAATTGACGTACGTAATGTGAAAGAAAATATTGAAGCAATCTATAGGAAATGTTCAATTCAAAGGTGATTTACGTTCTGATTTCAAATCAAAGATCAGAACGTATATCACATTTGGATTTACGTTCTGATCTTTGAATTGAAATTGAATGAATTGATTTACTAAACTTCGAGACAAGCTAATCAATATAATATAATACTAGCTATGCAATGCATGCTACTAATTGCAAATGTTGAGCGGAGCAAATTTTCTTAATTTTTTTTATGCTCTATTTTCCTGATTTCAGAGATATGCACTCCCGTATGGTGTCGACCAGCATGCCAAATTTGGTCAAAATCGGTCGAGCCGTTTCGAGGAGTTGGCACACAAACGATTTACACTTGTCGTCTAAGATACAGCTTCGTTTCGCTTCGCTCAATAATATCACATATAAATATATAATATACAACATATTGGACCAATGATGTCGCAGAAAATTTCGGAAGTGTCTTAATTTGGTCATGCGACTAAAATCTTCTGCGGTATCATTGGTTGTATATATTATTTCGACCGAGCCGGTCGTACGGCAGGTCTAAAACATAATGTCTTGGATGCTATTTAGATAAAATGCTAATAAACTTGACAGATAAAAAGAAAGAACTAGACCATTTCTTTAATACCGTAGTAAACATAACAACAACATACCTACAATTGCATTGTTAACATTTTTGTAATTTAATATTATTTAATCTGTGTTTTACTACAAATGAACATTTTTATTAAAATTGTAACTGTCTCAGTGAATACGCCCTTTGCTCTCTTAATTAAAAACGTAATTGACTTGTAAAAAAATCTGAAAATGTATTTTGAAGCTAAATAAAGCTAAATAAATATTTACTAGATAAAGCATTTTCTCTTTCACTTAAGTTACATCACAACGTCGAAATCGATGAAAATAAAATTATGCGCACTATAAAATTGGAAAGCAGTATTAAAAATTTTAAAGAGCAAATCTTGGAAGAAAGTAGAACTGCTACTATTGTCATTATCACTTGAATTGCATCTGATAAGCTTTGTTCAGTATCAGTACGCCTGGCTTATTTCTTTCTTGCATGTCCCCTCTCTAAAATCTAAACAGCTCGCGTGAAGAACTTGAAATAATTCATGATGGTAATCCATGTAATGAACTTTAAAGGAAAACTATAACGGATGGTAGATATAACTCTGTTAGGCTCGACACGCATGTGGTCGCTTTTATTTATATACATGGGGCACACTAAAAGTTTCGCACTTCTAGTTAATCGGAACTATTTGAATTTGTAATGTTATATTTTTTTAAACGTTGCAACCTTCTTAGTAATAAAAAAAACAATTGGCCGGAAATCATTTGTCAATTGTTTTTTATCACACATCAAAGTTCCACGTATGCAACGAAAATGAAATTAAGTCGAAAAGATTTTAGAGCGATGATTTTTTTATGATTTTAAAAGTTCTCTCTCTCCGTAAGACTGTGCTGCTTGTCTTCAAAATGCTTTTGGGAGAGAAGCACCTTGTTTAAGCACCGTGAGGCGATGGTTTGCTGAATTTGAGACAGGTCGAGTTTCTTTACATGATGAATTTCGTGAAGGGCGGCCTTCAACTGCCGTCAACGAATGTAATGTGGCTACTGTTAAGCGGTTAATTGAAGAAAGCCCGCGGATTACCTATGAGACAATTCGAGGACTATTGGGGATTGGTATGAGTCAAATCCAGAAAATTTTACACGAAGAATTGAAAGTTCGGAAACTTTGTTGTCGTTTGATCCCTCATGAACTGACAGCGGAGCAGAAGCGGGCTCGTGTGTAATGGTACTCACAGATGCTACTGAAGTACGACCACGGACATTCTAATGCTGTTTATGACATTGTCACAGGAGACGAAACGTGGATTTATTGTTTTGAACCCGAAAATAAAAAACAGCAATCTTTTGAATGGGTGTTTGAAAATGAGAACAAGCCAACAAAGTGAGGCAGGCGAGAAACGTTGGTAAAAAAATGATCGCGTTTTTTTTTCTCAGCTACGGGTCCCATCTGTACAATTCCACTTGTAGATCAAAAGAGTGTTAATGCTGAGTGGTATTCTACCATTTGTTTACCCAGGGTGTTAGAAAAAGTTCGCGAAAGACGACCCAAAAGCCGCGTTCTCCTACATCATGACAACGCTTCTTCACACACGGCACAAGCAAAACTTATAGTGTGACCTACGCATAATTTACAGGATGTCTACGCATGAACTTAATTGTAGGTCGTAAAACAATCTGTAGCTAAGGCATTTGCTGGATGGGCACGAGTCTTTTCGGCGGTTCTATGTATTTCTTCTTTTTCTGAATAAAGGGCATGTCACAAGGGCAAAAGATCACAAGTAGTTAGTAATTCATATTTATGTTCACTGGTTACACACACTGGTTCACATAAAGAGTACTTTAGATACCCTAATCCTACAGCTATTGACTTAATGTAATGCGGGTAAATTACGGAATCGTGACTTAAGTTTTTTGTTTGAAGAAAAACTGCTTAGTCGAAATGTAGGAAGGATAATCTACTTACTAGTTTTTTTCGCTGAGAAGACAAAAACAGGATTACTTTTTTAAATAATTTAACAACTCCAAATATGAATAACTAACGGCTTAACAAACCCAGTCCCCACTGTAAACTAGCCATTAGTTTAAAAAACTAATATCTCACTGATATTTAAACAAGTCCCACACCCAATCTCGTCAAAATCTATCCAGCCGTTTTCATGGGATGCGCCATCTAACAAACAAACCGAAAAGAAAAAGAAACCTTGTTTTATATACATAATTACTAATTAATTTAGTTCCTTTGAATATTTTTTTATTGACCATTATTTGTATTCACGTTAACCCCTTTAGATTTTAATAATCTAAAAATACGTGTGGTAAAAGTTGACGTCATAGTCGAGGTTCAACATCACGAAATCGAGACGTAAATGAAAACTGGCAAACCAAACTGAATTACATACTTTTTATTTAAACGTAGAGAATAAGCTCCATTGCAGCTGAATACTTGATACTTTCAATTAATTTACTCGATATTTTAAACGATTTTATTTATGTAGTTACAGGTACAGTTACTGGTTATCGTATATCGTTGGTTCGTGTAACTTTGAGTAGATTGTAAATTTTCTACACCTACCTATCTATCTATATATAGAAATGGGGAATATCCCCCTTAGCTCTCGAGTACTGCTTATGCTCCAATGATGGTTGACCCCTCTTTGGATAGCCCTCGATCTGAAGGCAAGCCAAAAATCGAAAATTTGACCTAGCCCTAAGGGGTCAAAAGTTATAGGCCAAAACCTATGGCGTGGTGCGGCTCGAAGCATCGCGCAAGACACCGTACTGGTAGCACAGAAAAGGGAATAGTAGTTACATCCTATACTTCTTAATTTGTACCTATACGTTTATAATAAAAGCCTACAGACATACCTATTACACGTCTATCTCCCCGAAGAGGAATACAGAGGCATAAACGTGTAAATTTTTCGCCACCAAAAGTTAACGTCTATAGTACTAAAGAGCAAGTGGGTCGCTATACACTATACACTAATTAGTCATTTTATGCAAAAGCCTTGTAGGTAAAGTTGGCTTGGGTTTATGAGATGATCTTGGAAGAACTCCCTTACATAGAGCAACAAAATTGGTCCAAAACAGTATATTCGTAGAAGTATTTTTATCAGTTTCTAGTTCTAATTCAACGAGTTCTATTTGGTTTGAAATACTAAATATAATATATTTTTTATACATTTAAACGTATATTTTTTAGGAATTTCGTGTGAAAATTCGTCCCCATCACTGCTGACTTTGAAGGTTCACAGTATATTGGATGCGAGCTTGAAAACAGATGACGTAACTATACGTCAACTTTAACACTTTTTTTTTTTTAATTCCGCGTTCCAGGCCGTCCTCAGGCCCCGATCATGGAGATCGATAGTCTTGGGCGTAGTCGCGGAGTCTGGGGCGCCCTGGCCGCCGACTACGGAACTCGGCGGGGAGGGTACGCTCCCTCTCCCTCCCGGCCGCCTCCTTCGCGAGCATGACTTGCTCGCAGAAGGACACGGCCGCGTTCCACCTACTCCGGCTGGCGACCATGGCTTGAATCATGGTCTCCAGCGAGAGGGTATCCACGCCCAGACCCACTACGAGGTCCCGGCGCTGACTCGCCCACGCCAACCTTAACACTAACATATTTGAATAGGAGGACCTTGAAAAATGCTAAGTAATTGCTAAGACGAATACAAATCGCTTTTTATTTCGCCCTATTATACAGGATGTTCCGTATAATTCTTATACCATTTATTCTGAACACCTTTTACAATGGAACTTTATGTAAATAGGGGTAGTATGATATTCAAATTTATTTACAACTCTGGCATGAATCCAAGCGTCTTTATGTGTTAATAATAAGAAAGTTTATTTACGGATGACGCTGTAAAATAGATGCAACAATGTATGAAATCGAAATCGAAAAATTTAAAGATTTACTTAATACAGTAAGTTTATACATTGTATAAAGGAAAATACTTATTATGTTACATTAAACTCTAGTGGACGCTCGCGACTTCGACCGCGTAGTATTTTGTTATGATGAAACCTTGATAAGTGCAAAAGGGCCCTATCAAGATGTTAACCTGCACTTGGATGGGCGTTTTCACATTCAGTAAAAACGCCCGATGGCTGAAGCTCAGGCACGAACAGGTTGGAGAAATCTGGTCAAAATGAACTCCTGTGTCTACTATTTCTTGGATTAACACATGATTCTATTGTATGTGATGTGTGAGATCTTGTAGCATTTAATAAAACAATAGTTTAATCGTTGTTATCCTTTATTCATATTTAATTTTATGAAGTTGTTAAGATTCTGTAATTGATAATTTATAATAGATTAGATAATAGTCGATAAAATCTAATAACTTATGGTCACGGTTTCGTAAACTTTCTAAAATATTGTCTTTTTTTTCTTGCCTAAAAACATTTTCCTGACTTAAATAACAAACACAATAAAAATTTTTTTTTGCAAAGTCGAATATTAAGCGGCTCTGAATATTGCCCAATATATGTTTGCGTTCCACTAGGGGCACCACATTACATTAAAACACGTCAAAAAAAAAATCTCAGAACAATAACTACAAATAATAATTAGTTCCATTTTTTGCCACGCAACAACTTAAACTGGGAAGCTGTAGTGACCTTACGTCATTCTCGACTGTTTGACTGTTCTGACGTGCAGAGTGGTTGTTAGGGGTTCAGACCGGTTATCAGCGCTCTAGCACAGAGATTGTTTCCTCTGAGGTTCAGTCATTCATGTGCCGAGGTCAAGGGATAAAAGAAATAATTTTTATATGTATATAAAGTTTAAGTAAGTGTCGGTACAGAATAGGCAATACATAAGGAATCCAAAATAGGGTATATAAAAGTACCTACTTACTATTAATCGCTTTTAACATATCAAGTAAACTGTCAAATTGTTTCAATTCTTCCTTTTCTGGAAATGTAGAGAATAAGACACATTGAAAAAAGTACCTAAGCATAACAATATAGTTATAAATCTGAGGAGCCCATGTCATTCTGCCATCAGTCCACCAGCAGGGACTGTCCTGCACCACAGTCAGCATTCACTCGATAACCTATGATATAAGTCGTGCATGATGGGATGGAAACTAGTCACAATAACCACTTCTTGACGTCATTAATTACCTTGGTATGAGTATGCCGTGGTATGAGTATGCCGTCTGCTACCCTACCTGCTGCCTACTGCCGTTCCTGAGGTCCCAGGTTCGATTCCGGGTCGAATCAAAGATTTGTGTGATCCACAAATATTTATTTCGGAGTTTTGGGTGTATTTTATGCATAATATGCGTATTTAGAAATATATAAGTATGTTTATCAGTCGTCTAAATCCCATAGCACAAACTTATATTAGCTTAAGGGCTAGATAACGTTGTGTAAGAATGTCGAATTTGTAAAAAGAATGAATAAAAAGTACGGATAACTTTTTTAACAGTACTTTTAGCGATGGATGACGTCACGAAGCGGTTATTATGACAAGTTCTTTAGTACGGAACCCTAAAAATACTGTAAGTATATGGTATGTATGTATGGTACCTTCTTCTCGATTATCGTCCCCTAAAAAAAGAACAGGATCAGTAAACATCGTGTGTATGTACGTTTAATTAATTTACCGAATAACCCTCACTGGCTTAGTTGGCTAGATAATATGAGTACCGATAGATGTCGCCACATAGACGATAAAAAAAGGTTTAAAAAAACAAATAAGTAGTAATCACTACATATTATAAAAACAAGCCACTTCCGTCAACTACGCAACGGATTTTGATGCGGCTTTCACGAATGGATAGAGTGGTTCTTGAGGAAGGTTTCTGTGTACAATTTGTCAATCGGGTGAAGCCACGGGCGTCCTCTGGTATCTTGATAAATTATTGCCGTCTGTCCGTCCGTCGCGTTTTTCAATTTACATACATTTGCATGAAATATTAAAATATTCTTTTTTTTTTTGAGGCGATACAAAGTTCGTCGGGATAACTAGTTTTATTAATTATGGCGTGCTAGAGTGACAAACATCCATCCTAACATCCTTACAAACTTTATAAAAAAAGGTTACTTACGTATTTTCTTTATCATATTTTTTATCTTTAAATCTCCTGAAACAAGTGTGTAAGTCGGATAGTGTCTTGTTGGTTGATTCTCACTAGTTCGACTAGTCGTGCTAATTGAACTAGTGAGACTATTTTTCTCCTTAGTTCCATGGGACAAAATGACAATAGAACTAGTGAGAATTTTCCACGGGAATGACTAAGTTACTTTATTTGCATATTTTAGACTTACTTATGATTTTTAAATACTTTTGCTCATCTGTAAAGAACAATTACAAAATTAATCATTAAAAATTACGGCTACTACTTAATTAATAATTAAATATTTTACAACATGAATCGCAAAAACGATAGTCCTGGGCTAGACGCGAAACAGCAACAATTCCCTCTCCAGGGGAATGCCTACTCCAACTGACTAATACGCCACTGACCAAAATTTGAACTATACAGTCGGGCTCAGAGTATTCATTTGAAAAAGTATCAGACTGACAAGAAGAAAGTTATCATCTTTGTATCGAAATTACCTTGTTCATCAGACTCGGAATCGGATTCTGACCCTGAATCCTTACCGTCCAAGCTCGAAACTAGAATTACACAGAAATTATTTTCATGTATTTGTCCCACTAAGATCTTACATAATCTCACAGGCTGTGTTTGCCTCATCGTCCATTGCAGACCGGCCTAGGTAAGTATTCGAGAGAGTTCCCTGTGGCGCTGGGCGACACTTAGTGAACCTGTCGATTAACGAACAACTCTCCCTGTTAACAAACGTTCTCAGTAGCAGTAATAGGCACTCCTTTTTTTATTAACCACTTTTGAACCGCTATTTTGGGAACTTTACAAAATAATTGGTATATTAATATGTTGGTGTCTTTTACACCAACATAATGCTCGGAAACTGCAATAGGCTGATCCTATTTTACGACGTGTTTATGTTGTTTGAAATTTACAAAACCTTTTTTATCATTCTAATGCCTCCTATACACTACTCGCGAAGTTCCTCGGCGAAGTACTCGAGAAACTTTGCCTACAGTCCGAAGTGCGACACTACACACTCGTTCAACTTCACCATGAGCTCATTCGCTCTAAGGTGCCGAAAACCTGCGCACGTTTGTAGTATGTATTTTTTTTGTCCTTATGACATTTATCATTGGGGTCCCAAATAATGGGCTTGCACAGTTTCGAGGAACAACATAATTTCCTCCTGTGACCACTGTATTTTATTCATAATAAACACAATATGTATCATACGCAATAATAATAACACACCGATTACACACGACGTCACAATGATTGACTACTGAAGTCCGCCGAGTAGTGCAGAGAGGTACTTCGTGAACGCATTCCGTGCAGCTTCGGGCCCTTTGACTCGGGCGCAAAAACCGACAACAAATGGAAGTCGCCCGAAGCGAGGTAAAGTTTGACGAGGTAAGCCGAAGTGCATCTCTACACTATCGTATTCATCTAACTTCGTTCAACTTCGCGAGTAGTGTATAGGAGGCATAATAATAAATATTTAGGCTACCGTCTAATCCAAAGTATCAAGCTAATATAAACTTGTGTTTATGATAAAAACCAGAGTACACTTACGTATTTTTTTTACATCTGGTAACTTGCTACCCCAGACATTTGTAAAGGTTTGTGCCGCCAAAATAACCTGAAATAGGTAACTAACCGTTGGGTAATTACTTGAGATAAAACTATTTTTCTTCTAAAAAAAGTAAGTAATTTAAATCTCACCGATAAGATCCACACGCATAGCACCATTCTTATGAAGTGTATTACTAATTAACTACTAACTGCTTGATACTTTATAGACGACGCAATTAATTAGCATGGCATTTTATGGCTTTCATAAAACGTGCAAAACTGTCCTGATCCATAAAAGTTAATTAATTTTTAAAATTTAATGTCGTTAGCAAACAGACTTATGTGTGTCATCATCATCTACCTGCCCTTATCCCAATTATTTGGGGTTGGCCCAACACGTGTTTCTCCTCCACACATCCCTGTCAGACGTCAACTCTTCAGTCACACCTCTCCTTGTCATATACTCTTTCTCACATTCCATCTATCTTTTATTTGGCCTATCTCTACAGTTATACTCAGTTATACTCAGTTATACTCAGTTATACTCAGTTATACTCAGTTATACTCAGTTATACTCAGTTATATTCTCAAAATCTCTACAGTTATACTTAGTACCTTTCTAACAAAATAAAATTACTTTTGTCTCTTCTCATAATATGTCCGTACAATGACAGCCGCTCGCTTCTTAATTTTTCGTTCACTGACGCAACTTTCAAGACTTAGACTTCTGTGTGAAAGTAAGCATAATATTTTTCGAATACAGCTTCACAAAAACCATTCTGTTCTAGATTCTAGATAATATATTTTTATTTGGTAAATACTCGTTGTTTAACTACCGACTGAATCCCGTTCGCATTGTGAATTCCGAGCAAACATTTACTTGGAAGCACAGGTATGAGTTGATTACAGAGATGCGTCGAATTTCCACTGCAAAACTACTCGTGGAAGGAATTCTATACTTTAATGATTGCTCAGCATTTTCGTCTCAACTGTTTTCTTGTTACGTATACTAATAGTGTAAGAAATAATAGGTAGGTAAGTAGTCAATACGTACATCGACTAAAATTTGTAGGGTACAATAAAAAAATAGATTTTTTGTGTATATCGATACTTGTAGTCTCAATTGACGTAAAGCCCAAAACACGATTTTTCAGGAGAGCCAAAATAAGATTGTTAGTTTAGATTTAAATTCATTACGCTTGTGTTTTTAAAGTTATTAAAAAGTGATGTAAACAAAATATACCTTAAACTTTGAGATGCAGACGATGCCATATTTAGTTTTTAGTCTTGTTAGATATTTTAGAAAATAGATGTGCTTTACATCTAGCAAAATTCATTAAAATGTTCTTTACGCCCATTTTTATTTTGAGGCTCAGATTTGTTTTTGGTGTAAAGCACGATTGAAAAGAAATCTCTACGCCCTAAAAAAATATGTTTAATTAGACATAGTATGCAGTCGTAAGGCTAATTAAAAACATTAATAATCCTATTATTTTGAATTAAAGAACGAACTTTATTTGTTGAGTAGGGAGTTTTGCATACATAGTCATAAGTCACTTTTTATAACATGACGTGTTGTGAAGGAACTTCAAACTTATATCTCACAATAAATAAAAGAATAAAATCTTAGAAAGATTTTTTTTATTTTCAAACATCTTAAAAGTACCTATAAAAAAAGTACACGTCAAAAATTGACACAGCAACCTACTTGTACTTCGAACTACCGAAATGAATGGGAAACGAATGGGACCAAATTAAAATGGGAACACTCGGGAAGTAGTAGCTTTCATTAAAAAAAATGCAATATCGGTTCACCCAATCCAAAGGGAACCGGAACCGGTAGATAAAAAAAAAGATGATTTTGATTAATAGATTAGTGAAACAAAATATTTGATTGATTTGATACCTAGTCTAGTGCGTAAAGATCAAAATTATCTTATTTGTCTCGGATTTAAGGTTGTAAGGTGGTTCTATCGTCATTAAAATTTAAATAGGTTGTAAAACACAATACTTACTTTAAAATATATTTATGCCTTCTAAATTTATGTCAGGTCTAATTATGCTATGGAAGTAAAGCCTGGATACCGGCCGATCGTGTTGCTCGACGAGGTGTGTAAGGTCTTTGAGCTAATTATCGCGGAACGCCTCGTCGAGCATCTCACGAGTGTGGGGCCAGACCTGGCGGATAACCAGTTCGGTTTCCGTCGGGGACGCTCCACCGTGAACGCGATCATGCGTGTGAAGAGCCTGACGGAGGAAACTGTCTCGCAGGGCAAGGTGGTGGTGGCGGTGTCTCTTGACATCGCCAACGCTTTCAATACCTTGCCATGGAGCTGCGTTAGGGAGGCGCTCGTGTATCACGAAACGCCTCTCTACCTCCGTCGAATTGTCGGGGCTTACCTTTCGAAGAGGGCCATAGCTTACCCTAGCTGGCTCGGGCCATCTCGGCGAGATGTGTCGTGCGGTGTTCCGCAGGGGTCGGTACTGGGTCCGCTTCTGTGGAACATCGGCTACGACTGGGTGCTGCGGGGTGCGTTGCCTGAGGGCGTCGGCGTGACGTGCTACGCCGACGATACCCTCGTCACAGCAGGTCACGACGGGTGTTGCTCAAGTCGTGGGTCGGATACGGCGGCTGGGACTGGAGGTGGCCCTGCACAAGTCCAAGGTTCTCTGTTTTCACGGACCTCGGAACGGTCCACCTGAAGATAAATGTAGGAGGCGTTGGCATCGGCATCAAGCCCTCGATGAAGTACTTAGGGATAGTACTTGATAGCCGATGGAACTTCGGACCACATTTCCTAAGTTTGGTCCCCAAAGTGACTGGGGCATCAGTCGCGCTTTCGCGACTCATGCCCAACCTAAAGGGACCCAACGCCTCCTGCAGGAGACTGTACCTGGGGATCGTGCGGAGTATGGCCTTATACGATTGGCGGTCAGGGTGAACGCGACTCTGTTAAACAGACCACTGTGAACCTTAGCCGTCAAAACCATACGGGGGTACCGCACGATCTCCGGAGAGGCTGCATGTCTCTTAGCCGGGACCCCTCCATGGGACCTGGAAGCGAGAGCCCTTGCGTCATTGTTTCAATGGCACAAAGAGGCGCTGGAGAGGGACCACAGGCCTGCGACTCGAGAAATCGAGGACCAGTGGTCCCAACTCCGCCAGGATCTCATGGAGACTTAGAGGGTGCGACTTGAGCAACCAAAGTGGGGAACCACCGCCATCGCGGCGGTGAGACCGATCATGGACGAGTGGCTGCAGAGGCGGCATGGTGATCTCACGTATCGTGCGACGCAGATTGTTACCGGGCATGGATGCTTCGGTAGCTATCTGTTTCACATCCATAGTGAGGTCACCCCGGTGTCAACACTGCGAGGTTTCCGACGACGACTCCGCACTCCACACGTTGGTGAAGTGCTCAGCGTGGGTGAGTCAGCGCCGGGACCTCGTAGTGGGTCTGGGCGTGGATACCTCTCGCTGGAGACCATACTTCAAGCCATGGTCTCCAGCGGGAGTAGGTGGAACGCGGCCGTGTCGAGAGCCGTGCCTTCGCGAGCAAGTCATGCTCGCGAAGGAGGCGGCCGAGAGGGAGAGGGAGCGTACCCTACCCGCCGAGTTCCGTAGTCAGCGGCGAGGGCGCCGCAGACTCATCTACGCCCAAGACCATCGACCTCTATGATCGGGGCCTGAGGACGGCGGGATCGCCACCCGCCATCCTTACAGAAGCAGGCTAGAAGGGTTGCGTGCTGCGGGGCTTTTGCCCCATAGCACGCAAACAGATTCGCTCACTAATGCGGGATAAAACCCTACCCCAACGCCGCGGGATTCATATCCCGACCCAAACTGCAGAGACCACAGAGGTGGTGGGCGCCACTGGAAATACATTCTGCTTGCAACGGACGTTAGAGCGGCCGCGGCCTTAGACCGCGGAATTAAAAAAAAATGGAAGTAAAGCGCATAATTTTAAAAAGTGTGCTTTACGCCCTAATATCTTTGCAGAACTGATTGACAGACTTTGAATTAAAGCACATGTAGCATTATTTATAGTAACTGCTTGGGCTGTTAAACACAATATAATATTTTGATGTTCTTTACGTTATGGCATAATTTAATCTGCTTGTAATCAGAGACTCCCATCAACGGACGTTAGAGCAGCCGCGGAACTAAAAAAAAAAAAGAGAAAAAGAATGGCATAATTTATCTTTTTTTTTTTTAATATTTAGGTCGACAAATTGACGCCACCCGCCTGATGGTAAGCTGAGGCGACGTCTGGTAACTGTGAGCGACTCTCACAGTACACAGGAATACTATAGAGAGTGGCCCTCAACTTGACGACCCAGTAATGTGCTTCACGCTTCGCTTAAAGAACCCAGGGTTATATGTTGGAGGAAACACGTGCGCAGGCAGGGCGTTCCAAGCCACCATCGTTCGGCAGAGAAACGAACGTTTAAAACGCTCGGTTCTCGCGAAGACGGTTTCCACGGTATGAGAGTGACATCTCTGCCCGGCACGCGTTGTTCGGGATCGGAAGGGAGAGGGTGGGATCAGGTTGAAGAGCTCTCAGAACACTCACCGTGGTAAATACGGTAGAACGCGGCCAAGGAAGCAATTGTTCGGCGCTGGGCTAGCGGCTCAAGGCTTCCCGTTACCTCCGGACAGTCTATAATGCGAACAGCGCGTCGCTGCATAGCGTCGAGAGCGTCCAGCAAATACTTCGCGGAGCCGTCCCAGAGGTGAGAGCAGTATGCAACGCATGGTCTAATCTGCATTTTGTACAGCAGACACCTCTGGTGCGGTGTAAAGAATCGCTTTATCACATACCACCTGAAGTTTTACAATTTTACAGTGAATACTTTCTTTACGTTACATTTTTAATGTGTCTAAAAAGGTCATTTTGGCCAAAAGGTGCTTTACGTCAATTTAGACTACAAGTATCGATATGCGATATAAAAAGAATAATAAAACAAAAAAAAAGTTCTTTCTTGGCTGTCTATTTGTATATGCTAATCTCTGAAAATATTCGAGCGGACTTATGGTCTTGGTTTAGACAAAAATTACGTTGATATGTGTATTCCATCAAAATTCAACTAAAATAGGTACGTAATTTCTTAAGAAAAATTCTTCACCACAGACAATAAGCGATCTGTGTGTTAAAATCTTGACAGATCGTTTGTAACCTACATCTCGTGAACAGCTGCTGCTGTTTCCCAGTAATACCTACCATAAGATTTATTACTTAAAGTTGGATCAGTTAAAACTCGAAAAAAAAACACACACACAAAATAACTACTTTATTTATTAGACAGAGGTGGTTATTACGAGGTTGCGGTGTACTTTGTCCTATAACTAAGGTAATTACATATAAAAGAGAATATACAGTTCTTCGTCATTTTGAGCATTCGAATCTCAACCGTCACCCAAAAAATAAACTTCATTGAAACGCCAACAATGTCACCTGTGGGTTAACAAATTGGGGAAATGTGAGCCGTCTACCCCTTTGGGGATAAAAACGAGATTTGTATCTGCCTTAGCACTCACAAGAGAACTTTTTTTGTTATCGGTTGAATATTATGAAAGCGGTCAATCCGCTTCAAATATTATTTATTTAAATAATCGCAACAACAAGGAGAACGCTTTTTGAATTCAGTCACCTGACCATGTGACCTGTAATATCTGAATAAATCGTAATCACACTCTTATTAGAAGAACGCTTTATCAATTCAGTCACCAGATGACCTGTAATTACTGTTGAATTTCTTTGCTATTATGTTCCTTATTACTAAATCACATGTCTAGCCACGTGGAGCCATCTATCGGCACTTTCACGAACTTGTATACACTTATAATTACAATGATTTACAGAGAAATAAATCCGAAGGGTCTACAACTTCGTAATAACCAATTTAAACTTTAACTATTTTTTTTAACTAAAACCATATCAGTACTCAGGGGAAATTATATAAGTATGTTTTGATTACCTACATAGGTACATGGTTATTTTTAAATGAAATAAGTTCTTTAAATCAGTGATGTGTCGCAGTTAATACTAATGTACTTATTCCCCAGGGGGATAGAAACTTTGTTCATTTTGTGCTTACCTATATGTTTTATCTTACGATTTGTAATATCTTATGTTTTATCTTACGATGTGAAAAATGTATATTTTCTCATTTTGAAAAATAGTCAGTTGAAGCTTAAGATCTGATAAGTATTCTGCCGCAGGATTTTTTTGATTCTGATCAAAACTCGCCGAGATAAAAAATGTTGAATGTGACCATTTTTGCGCTTTAAAATGGTTGTAACTTCTTTAAAATGTATTTTTTCGAAAAAATTAAATAGTAAAAAGTGTTCTATTTTGCCCGTTTTACCCTTAGAAATCATTTTCCATATAAAAATTAATTTGTTTATAACAATTAATAGCCCAACCGCACAAATTTTGTTTTCTTACCAATCGACGCCTTTTGGTCCAAGGTTTACAAAAAGTACAAATTTGTATTGGGGAAATCACATTTGCACTGATTGGTCAGTCATTTTCATTTCTAAGCACTTTTTCGGGGGTTGCCGCTTGCCTATGAGGGGTGACGTACCCTTGTTTTTACCAAATTTATTTGATTTATTACAAATTTATTTTAGGTATTACCGAAGCATCTTTTAACCATGCCAAGCATACATTACTACTTGAACCAATTTACATAAAATTAAGTTTTGTCACACAACATCGTCAAATTATTCATAAAGTGTAGACAGGGGCTAACTTAAAATAACAAGTTTTAATAACATAGATAGCAGTTCAGTGCATACATACCTACATCACTGGCCCAGGTAAGTTGGCCTCACCGAGTTTGGGCACGTTTCCTACATAAACCACTCTCCAGGGACTCCACGAGTTAATAAGGGTACTGTCTCGTGAATTAAGAGGCTGGTGAACGTCAAATATGACTTTTGTAAGTTATAATGTCCTAAAAAAATTGTCCTATATTCGAAACTCCGCCCGTGTGATATCATATTCTCTTAGGTTTACCTGATTTATAGTAATTTATAACGCAATTGTAGGTGGACGGGTTCATATTGCCCCTTTAAACTAACATTTTATTAGTACAGAAAAAGTTAGTAAGTAATATGACAAACGAAAAAAGAGCAAAACATGTCAATATTCTACTACTATGTACTTAACATGTACCTAACAAGCACAGAAGAAGGCTGCCTTTCGACCAGAGATGTGCTATGTACTCGTAGATATTATGCTGTGAGGATGTACTTGTGGGCGAATGAAAATGATTGTGCTATGACGTGATGTGTAGACAAATGAATATGATTGGTGGATGTCAAACGCATCCATAGCAACGTAGCACAGCACATCTCTGGTGGAAAGGCACCCTAAGAGTAATATAAGGTACTATCACTACATGCAGTAATTTATTCCAGTCTATGCAAGCAGAACTCTGTAATTTGCAATAACGACGTCACATTATCTCTAGAGACATTACCCAGTGGATAAAGGTGAACGCACACTTATCCGAGCCGAACGCGACGAATGAAACGAATTTTAGAATTCTGTATATGAAATCTCATGAAACCTCGCACACTTTCCCGAGTCGAATCGTCCGAATCCGGAAGAACCCCAGAAATCCTAGACGAATTCGGATGACGTCATCAGCTTCGGCGCGGCTTATGCGGTCGATTCGACCGATGCGCTTGCATTCTATCAGTTGCGTACGGGTACGACACTACGACAGAGCAACGTGCGAATAACATGTATAATAATATGTTATAACAGTGCGACAGGCGTAAAGGAAATAGAAATGATTTCTTCGACGCGGTCGATTCTTTCGGGGTGGTCAATTCTTCCAGTGCGGATATGTGTGCGAGGCCTCCTTAACTTCGATTTGTTCGACGCGTTCGGCTCGAATAAGTGTGCGTTTACCTTTATTAATGTGCCTTGACTCCGTTATCAGGATACGATATGACCAATCTTCTAATAATTATGCTAATTTATGATCTTGTATCGCTTCTATTATGGGTTTGTCATGTGAATTTATTCTACAGCAACCTGCATGTTGCTTCGATTTTAATAGACTTCAAAAAAAGAAGGAGGTGCTCAATTCGGCTGTAGGTATGATTTTTTTAATGTTTTTATGTTGTATCTTTCGACTGGGTGAACCGATTATGAATTTTTAGCACGAAAGTCTGTTGGCTTGTTGTTCTTTTGGCTTACGGGTAGTGCGATTTAGTAGAAATCTTCACGTTACGCTTATCAGTAGTTCCCAACCAGTGGTCCGCAGAAGCCAAAATATGGTCCGCTTTTTTTAACAAATAAAATGCGTTAAATTTAGTTTCGGCGTCGTTAGTAAAACAAAAAGTAATCGAAAGCCAAGTTGGTTTGCGTTGCAGTTGCGTAAGTGTCCCCTGACGGAGGTCCCCCGACCGCTCAACTTTATAATTTTAAAATTGAAAGCTACTGCTTACCGAGTAGTTCTATTTCAATTTGGTCCCTTCCGACAATTATTTGGTTTCATTCTGTAACCTACACTAAGCTATAACATGCTATAGTTCCGATTGTTGGTATATACTTGATGGATCCTATAGTAATACATTATGAACAAACATACATAATATACACAGTGAAGTAGAACAAATTGGATAATGCTTACTTGATCTTGAAGCCACCGTACATGAGAATCCTTTCAGTAGATTATAAATCTATCTCAAACAGACAGACTCGTGAGACGGAATTAACCTTTAGCAAAGTTATAGCAGCATAATGCATTATAGTTAATTTGTGTTTATAATCTGTCTTGAATGTAATCCGATTGCATTCAGAATCTACACAATAGTTATTATTGTTCATTGCCATTGTCTGAAATGTATGGTGAAATCAGTTCCTATAAATAAGTCTTATTTTGTTGGTTATTTGTAATCTAATTTTAGTACCTAGTTAACCAGTTGTAGCCCTGCACGGCTCTCCTCGTCAATTTAGTATCATTGTACAAACAATAATTTTATGTATCCATAACATACACATACACACACATGTCACGCCTATATCCCGAAGGGGTAGGCAGAGATGCATTACACATCCACAATTTGCCAGTATTTTTAGTGCTACGTAATAGGGGGCAAGCCTAAAGCCGTCACCGGGCACATTTATAATGGGTTATACCCAAAATGGCCGAATGAATTTAATAAAAAGTAGCAGCTATATTGTTATTTGGAAAAAAAACTAAACCCAAACAAAAGCTTACGTGCCAGCCGCTGTGGCATAGCCAATTAAACTCCTGGGCACCTCAGGCTGTTTTACCTACTTTACTTCAAACGTACCCTATGTACAGTAACTGACGCGTAGAATGTGAAAAAAATTGTTAAGATTTACATTATTATTCATTCAAATCACACCTTTGCGAACAACTTTTTAGTCCCACGGTATAGGGGCGAACCTTACGTCGCTAAAGTTTCCTTTCCTAAAAAAGCGATGCTGTCTTTAAGGCGGTCGTAATGCAGCGGTGGTGAGTGATGTCAATCGGTGGTGCAGGTGCTATGGTGTATGCGACTACCTTCTCTAGAGTCCCAGGATCGATTCCAGATCGTCTCAAATTTCTGTGATCCACAAATGTTTATTTCGGAGTAATCTATGTATAATATCCAGATAGGTATAGGATGATAGGTATAGGAGGATAGGTATAGGGTCCAGAAAGTAGTGATCAATGGTAAACAGTCACCTGGTTCTCCTGTAGCAATGGGGGTACCGCAGGGTTCAATTTTGGGACCTTTTCTTTTTCTAGTATATATTAATGATCTCCCTCACCTCATAAGAGACGACCACGAGGTAGTTTTGTTTGCTGATGACACTTCTTTAAGTTAAACGTGGACAGCGCGAACTTGACGATGTAAACATTGCCCTCTCTAGGATAGTCCACTGGTTTTGTGCTAATAATTTATTATAAAATGAAAATAAAACTAAATGTGTAAGATTCACCTTACCTAATGTAAGACTTGTTAAAACCAGTGTTAAGGTTAGGGATGATATAATAGAATTGGTCGATGACACTGTCTTTCTGGGCATAAAGTTAGACTCCAAATTGCAATGGGGGCCTCATATCGGGAAAATTTCGGCCAGGCTTAGTTCAGCAGCCTATGCTGTCAAAAAGATCCGACAACTTACAGACATTAAAACGGCGCGTCTTGTCTACTTCAGCTACTTCCACAGTATCATGACATATGGCATACTACTGTGGGGTATCGCTGCCGATATTGAATGCATCTTTGTGTTGCAGAAGAGGGCTATCCGGACTATCTATAGAATGGGGTCTCGGGAGTCATTAAGAGATAAGTTTAAGCATATTAACATCCTTACAGTGTATTCACAGTATATTTATGAAATTTTATTGTATACCCACAAGAACAAAAGTAAGTTTGTGAAAAATAGTGATAATCATAATCTAAACTTAAGAAATAAGGATAAACTGGCTGTTCCTAAATTTAGGCTTCATAAAGTGAGTAATTCTTTTGCGGGGAACTTTATTCGAATGTACAATACATTGCCAACCGAAATAGCAAATTTATCTGTCAATAAATTTAAAAAACTAATAAAAAGTAAATTGTGCCATAAAGCTTATTATAGTATTAATGATTTCTTAGATGACAAGGCGGCCTGGTTGTAACAACGTAACGAATTGCTCCTTTCTAAATAACTCTGTATTAGATTTAAGATGAAATATTTTGAAAAAAGCCGAGCTGAGTTTCTTGAGGGCTCTTCTCAGTCTCGTTGCATTTTGGAACCCTCGGTAGAGTCACACCAACTTCTGACGAATCTAAATAATTTTCTGAAAATTTCAAAGATAATAAACGTTATTTTATTTTATTTTATTTTATTTTATTTTATTTTATTTTATATGTACCTATGTATTTAGAAATATATGTTTATCTGTTTTCTAGATCATCAAGTCGTGTGAGAATTTCTTAAACAACAAATCCATGCTCTCCACGAATTTGAGCCAATTTGTTACTGTAAACAAATTGGCTCGGCTTCCTAGGAAGTCGCAACGCATAGACTGTCCATGTCGACAGTTGCAAGTGGGAACCAATTTAGGACGGCATCAGTTTCCTAGAAAACCGAAGCATTATCAGAACTTTTATGATTGCAAAAGCCTCGTTTGTTAACAGTCTCGTTTACGAGTTTCATGGAAGTCTATAGACTCTATTACTTTTAAACGCAAAAATACAAAGTAATAGTAACTAGTTTTCATTTAAAAAAAAAGAGATGACAAGCACAAAAAAAAAAGTGATATGATAAGTAACAAACAAAAAAAACATAATTGAGAACCTCCTCCTTCTTTGGAAGTCGGTTGAAAATATCATTATTTGACTGTACGTGGCAACACAGCCAGCATTCTGGGAACCTTCTCAGTCGGCAATGACGCGGAGGATTTTTTAAACGATATTTTGTAATGTAAATATTTTTAGTATATAATTATGCATATTGTAATTCTTATTGTAAATAAAAGTTTCAACGACATAAAATAATAAATTGGACTGTAATATTATAAAAAACATGTTATCAGAAACGCAGTTGAACCGGCTAGACGTCTTTATAGCAATCATCAAGATATCAAAACGATATTGTATAAAGGTAGTACCTACCATACTTTCAATTTATCCACTACTTATGTTGTCTGGTGAGAAATGAAATATTATATTTATATTTGCGTTCACTGTATTTAAATATTAGTAGAAAAACTGTAATTTAACCACAGAGAAAATAAACTACTACGAGAGTAAAGCTTGAAACACACTGGCCCTACGTCTTACGACGTCTGACGTTTACATTATCTGCGCGCTATGACACTTTAAACGTGTGTGACAGCGTCGTACGCGTGGGCCTAAGTCGCACGTAAAAACCTAAGTGAACGTAAAAACTCACAAGTAACGCGCCAGGATGGTATATTTTTGTAATAATTGCTGTACTATCGCATTTCCGCTTAAACATTTACTTGTTTTAAAATCTTGAACTCTTCGTTTGTTGTGTAATTATCTTGATTTTGTTGCTCTGGTACGTATGAGGGTATCCAAGCCGGTCCTTCCTACCACAGAGAGTGATCTTTAAGCTGCGAGGTGGTTATGCCACGACTAGCACAGTCCGTGGGGTTTTCCTTTGAGATTACATATCTCCAACACTGAGACGGCATGGCCGACGTAATCAGCCTCGCCCTGTTCGCAACAAAGGGCTTCCATTTATCTGCGTCTCCATGGATCCATCCTAAGGCAACCATGGAGCCTGTCCATCCATAAACGCTGGTGTCGAAACTCTTAAACGCCTTAAGAGTTCTTTAATCTTTAAAATTAATTTCGAGAGTAAAACTCTAAACAGGGCAGCGAACATTTTTTACTGAGTGGGACAACTTTTGTTTTGCCCGCTATAAGTACGACTGAAGTGTGATCGGGTCGTTTTAGGGTACTATCAGCAAAAGCTGAAGAAAGTACCCTTATACGCCCGTCGTTCTCCGTCTGTCCGTCCGTACGTGTCACTTTTCAATCTGACACTGACATGCTGATAGTACCCTTGGAGCATTTCGCGATTGCGCGCTTAGCGTAACCGCACTCCAGCCTTGTTATTTTGCAGTACACTACGCTTCCATAGGCTTTAGTATGTACTAGCGTCGCAGAATCCATGCAACTCGATTCGATCTTGATCCCGAGTCTGCAACCATCTTGAAACTCATCTGATTAAGAGAATCGACATCTACCTTTACCCTATTCCACTCAGACAGTATGTCTTGCGGCGCGGATTCCTCGCACTGTATATTTGATCTCTACTATACGTCTTGGAATAATAATTTAAGTTTAGTGGAGAGTGGGGAGAGCCAGCCTAGTGGATCGAATAGCTTTGACAACTCTGAAAGCAAGGACCTTTTCGTAGGCTGGGCATTGCTTCCCAATACGACACGAAATATAAAGTTATCCTGCAGTGGATTCCACCCAACCCCCAAGGCTTTTGTTGACTCTATTTGTTTGAATTCAAAGGTCAACTCCTGATCGTGAATCCATAGGTCGCTGGTTCAGATCCGGCTCGAAGGACCAATGTACAAGAATATCCCATAAAAATACTGTTTTCTGGTAAAAGAAACTATATTGACAAGAATCCACAATCTGTCCTAAATCTAACTATTGCTAAAATTATTATATCTGAGAACGTGTAGTCGACTTGAGTGCTAATCGCGAACTGGTTTGACAATGCTACAAATATATTAATTTAATTCTAATGCAATTATTACAAAATAATCAGGTCAGCAAATACTGCTGACTCTATAATTCTGCATATACGGTTTGCCCGTACACCATGTTTAAAAGAGTTTAGCTAACACCACATTCTAGACCGTAACTTGAGGCAATGAAACATGGCAACTTTGTATATTTGTCACAAGTAAATTTTGTAGACACAAACTACTGTTAGGGTTTTGAATAGGATCTATGAACCAGACACTTAAAACATGAACAATGAAGATACTTTTGATGTAAGTTAGGATAGCGTAGGCGAGTTTAAATGTAAATTCTATGTGCTAACGTTAATAAGACGTGTTATTTGATAACAAGTATTAATAAATATTTTTGATTTTGAGTTTTATATATAAGAGCTAGATAAATCACAACTAATCAAATACAAAAATATCGTCATTGTGTTGCTTCCTCTCTTTAGGAACTAGGGTGCACTGACGTTATAGAAATCAGCATCGAGTGGGATAATTAGACACCAACCACATTTCGAACCTCAGAAGTAACGAAAAATGGTAGACAAGATCTTGGACGTGGTGACATGCTTCGGTGACATGGTCGGTAGTGCATCAGCTTTCGACTCCGGAGTCTCGGGTTCGATTCCCGGACCAAATTAAATATGTATGTATTTAGAAATGTACATAAGTATGTTTATCAGTTGTCTAGATCCCATAGCACAAGCTTATATTAGCTTAATTTGGACTAGATGACGTACTAGAATGTCCATAATATTTATATTATATTTAATAATGTGGGACTCAAAACGAACGAAATCGGAATACGCGAATTCTATCACACTGATTTATAAGAAGAATGGCAATCTCCGGATTTGTGTTGGTTAAGAAATGCTCAATTCTATAACGGTTAAGGAGCGTAACCCTTTGCTGATAACAGATGACGAGATACTCGTAGCTAGGCTGTCTGGACATCCCCAATTTATTTCATTATCTCGATTTCGTCATCATGCATTATTTATTACCAAATATAGTAAGATGCCTTATTTGTGGTTCATCAAATTGCAGTAAAAGAAATTAACGTATTGGTCTCCTTCTACATGAAAATGGATTAAAATTGGAAAATGTTTATATTTATTCAACGTTGTATTAACCCAAGTTTAGCTTTATATAAATAAATTGGACTCCTGTTGTTTTTTAATAAAACGTACATCTAAGAGCACTTACTCCTTAATTTTTTTTAAATAAAATAAATGCCGCGCGAGCTCGTCGCAAGCCAAAATTAAACTTTAACCTTAAGAGAGATTTTTTTGTGTAGATAAACATATTCATGAGATTGATTTTAAAAATAACAATTTTTGAACCAATTAAATCTCGCGACAAGCTTTTATAACACATAAATTGTGTAATGACGTTATAAGTTGATACTAAAAGTTTTAAAGTTAAAGTTTATTTTTGTCTTTTTAGGGCATTTAAATAAAAGATTTTTCTTTAAAAGTTTTTTTACTTTTAATTTATTTTATTTATTTGTTTTTATAGTTACAAAAAGTATTTTTTCTGTTTGGTTTGTATGTATGCTATGTTTAATTTAGTTTATTTAGACA
Organism: Nudaria mundana; assembly: GCA_963556515.1. Taxonomy (NCBI): domain Eukaryota; kingdom Metazoa; phylum Arthropoda; class Insecta; order Lepidoptera; family Erebidae; genus Nudaria; species Nudaria mundana. The sequence continues at coordinate 20,281,271 of OY748291.1, read as the reverse complement.
CCATCTCGTCACCGTCTTTCTTGTAGCAGAAGCGCAGGTCGTATACCTCGGCACGCAATTCTAAACGACATAATTCGTAGGGCTCTTTCCACCGCAGGTCTTCCGGCCGTATGTGAACCAAATGGTTTAGCACGAAGCGATGGAAAGAGACCGGACGGTATGTCGTTGCTACCTTACACCTTAGCACCTTCACACCTTCCAAGCACATCCGAATGTGCCGGCGCTGCTGCTGCATCGGCTGAAGACCTCAAACGGCGTAAATATGCTAACCTAGCCGTTTGGGGGTTGAGACACTGGGGTCCGAGTGCTCGCCCCCTTTATAGAGACATTGCTAAACGCCGAATCGATGCTTCTCAGGACCAGAAGGCTGGCTATTTTCTGGCCCAAAGAATAAGTATCGCCATCCAACGTGGTAACACAGCCAGCATTCTGGGAACCTTCCCAGTCGGCAATGACGTGGAGGATTTTTTAAACGATATTTTGTAATGTAAATATTTTTAGTATATAATTATGTATATTTTGTACATTTTAATTCTTATTGTTAATAAATACTTGTATACATTTTTTGTAAATACATACATATAGGAAACACCCAGACTTCGGCACAAACGTATCTGTCTTCACACAAAGTTTGTCCTGACCGGGAATCGAACCCGAGACTCCGGCGTTGAAAGCAGATGCACTACCGACTACGCCACCGAAGCAGTCATATATACATTGATATATATATATTTTTTTTTATATTTAGTTCGACAAATTGACGCCACCCGGCTGATGGTAAGCTGAGGCGACGTCTGGCAATTGAGGGCGACTCTCACAGTACACAGGAATACTATAGAGAGTGGCCCTCAACTTGACGACCCAGTAATGTGCCTCTTCACGCTTTGCTTAAAGAGCCCAGGGTTATATGTTGGAGGAAACACGTGCGCAGGCAGGGCGTTCCAAGCCACCATCGTTCGGCAGAGAAACGATCGTTTAAAACGCTCGGTTCTCGCGAAGACGGTTTCCACGGTATGAGGGTGACATCTCTGCCCGGCACGCGTTGTTCGGGATCGGAAGGGAGAGGGTGGGATCAGGTTGGAGAGCTCTTCAGAACACTCACCGTGGTAAATACGGTAGAACGCGGCCAAGGAAGCAATTGTTCGGCGCTGGGCTAGCGGCTCAAGGCTTCCCGTTACCTCCGGACAGTCTATAATGCGAACAGCGCGTCGCTGCATAGCGTCGAGTGCGTCCAACAAATACTTCGCGGAGCCGTCCCAGAGGTGAGAGCAGTATTCAACGCAGGGTCTAATCTGCGTTTTGTACAGCAGACACCTCTGGTGCGGTGTAAAGAATCGCTTTAACTTGTTCAGTATTCCTAGTTTCCGCGAAGCTAGCCCAATACATCTCTCAATGTATTTTGTGTTATTGAACTCTCGACGAACGTCTATGCCAAGGATGTCTAGATTGTCCTTCATTGGTAATATTGCATTCTGAAGAGTGGGTAGGGGAAGGAAAGGGGATTGTTTCGCTGTAAATGCACACGCCTGTGTTTTGTGGGCATTGAACTCGACCAAGTTCACGGCACCCCATTGGGAGATACTGTCGAGGTTTCGGTCGAGATCACCCACGAGATGTCGTCTCTCCTCCTCTGTCACAGATCGCCCCGCCGTCGGACGAACCGAGTAACTCCCGTGCAATGTACTGTCATCTGCATAGCAATGAATGTTCCCGAGGGAAAGCATATCATTGATATGCAGAAGAAAGAGAGTTGGTGACAGCACGGACCCCTGCGGTACCCCGGCATTCACTTGCAAGAAGCGAGAAGCCTGGCCATCGCAGAGGACCCGCACTCGGCACTCGTTTAAAAAACTGGCAATCCAGCTGCACAGTTGAGGAGGTAGACCATATGCCGGAAGCTTGGAAAGGAGCGAAGCATGCCAGACCCTATCGAAAGCTTTGGCGATGTCCAGGCTAATAGCCAAGGACTCGCCGAACTTTTCCATAGCCTCACCCCATACATGCGTGACGAATGCCAGGAGGTCACCCGTTGATCGTTTTGGCCTGAAGCCATATTGCCGATCATTGATTAGCGAGTGATCCTCCAGGTATCGCATGAGCTGCTCATTAATAAGAAGCTCGAGCACCTTGCAAATGACTGAGGTGACAGCTATGGGTCGATAGTTGCCTGGATCGGATCGATCCCCTTTCTTGGGGATCGGTTGTACGTTCGCCTCCTTCCAGGCCTCCGGCACGAGGCCTGTAGAGTATGACAGGCGGTACAGACGCGTTAATACTGGAGACAACTCAGCAGCACATTTTCGTAGCGCCACCGCCGGAATGCCGTCAGGGCCACTGGCTTTCCGCGTGTCGAGTGACCGCAGCACTGCCCGTACATCACGTTGCCTGATAACAATATCAGGCATAGTGTGGCCACAGTTGGCGATGGCGGGGGGCTGCAGGCCACGGTCATCGACCCGGGAATTAGCCGCAAAGAGGTCTGCGAACATGTCCGCCTTCTCTTGGGCTTTGTGAGCCAGTGATCCATCAGGAAAACGCAATGTGGTGGCAGCGAGGGTTGACAAAAATTTGACTGTACGGCTTTGGCCAGTTGCCAGTATCCACGGCTGCCCGTGGGATGGGATGTGAGCTCCTGACCAAGCCACGCGACGCGCTGGGCATCCGCTCTCTTGAAGGCCCTCTTGCTGAACCTAGTGGCCTTATTGTACGCTGCTTTGAGGCGGTTCACGTTCGGGTCACGTGCCGCCCGAGCCCTGAGCCAGGCGCGATATGCCGACTGTTTTTTCTGGACAGCCTCGGCACATTCACGCCCGAACCAGGGGCGAGCTTTGCGGATGCTGGCGACATCAGTGAAAGGGATATAATATTCTATCCCTAGACTGATCTCGCCAGCAATGGCAGCAGCGCTATCCGAAGGCGCCTTCCCTACAAAGCAGCGCTGGCTCCACGGGACGGACGCAAAGTAATCGCGGAGACCGTCCCAGTCTGCCGACGAGTAGTGCCATAGTCGTCGAGTCATTTGTTCAGCACGAGCAGGCGGTGGCACTTGGAAGCTGGCGTGCACCACGCAGTGGTCGGAAGTGCCCAGTGGGGCGCGTCCCGACACACTGTACTCGGCTGGGCGACTCGTCAGCAGTAGATCCAGCAAGGCGGGCGTGTGGTCTGACCTGTCAGGTATCCGGGTGATCCCCCGTACCATCTGGGTCAGCCCGTGGGAGAGAGCGAATGCATGGGCGGTTTGTCCCGCATGATCGGTCCTAAGGGATCCCAGCCACTCAACGTGATGAGCGTTAAAGTCCCCCAAGAAAACCAGGTCAGCGTTCGGGAACCGCACCTGCGCATCGTCAGCCATCTCGCTGAGGTATTCGAAAAGCCTTATTGTCCCAGTGTCCCCTGTGTGGGAGCGGTAGACGCACACGTAGATCTGGCTCATGGAGCCATGATCCACGTGCAGCCAAAGGACGGAGTAGGAGGGGTTTTCCAGACAGCGCAACCGGCGGCAGCAAACATCTGCCCTAACGAACACGCACACCCCGGCTTTATCGCGGAATTGTTCCTCAATGATATAGCCCGGGTAACAGAGGTACGACGTGTCGTCAGGGCGGCGTATCTGTGTCTCCGTTAGGAACATCACAGAAGGCCGTGCCGACTCCAGGTGGTGGTGGACGGTATCGAGGTTTGCATGGAGTCCGCGGATATTCGCGAACTCCACCTCAAACGAAGTCAACTTTGTGGGGTTTCTAGGGGCCGCTGTGTACCGTCTATTATCTTGTTGCACTGTCATTGTGAAATATGGGGAAGCGTGAAGACAGGGCGATATTTGGTGCGGCAGTAAGTGACAAAGTGCAGAGGCTAGCTTCGTCTAGAACCGTGTGGTTAGGTCGGAGCCGACCCGCCGGACGGAAGGGCTCCCAAACCCTCCTGATGCAAGGCCGCCGCTACCCCACACCGGTTACCACCCGGAGCGGCGACCCCACAACAGGATTATGCGCAACATGTGGGGCAGCCTACTGGGGTGGTTGGTCCCAGGCGGGCCCCATGACTATGTTGCGGACGGCCGCGGCAAGGCCGTTGCTAAGGGTCTCCCTGGCCGGCGAATCGACCCACACCACCCACACTAGCTTCGCCCCCACTGGACCCCTGCCTGCCGCACCATACACCGCCCCGGGCCCGGCAGTGCAGCTGCTGAACCCTTAACGCAACCCAGCATGGGCTGGGTTACTTGGGGGGCTTTAGCACAGCTGCACGGTGGTACCCCCCCGGACCAACAATGTTGTACCACCTGGTATCCACGTAGGGGCCAAAGCCACCACATGGTTACCGTAATATACGAACCTCGTCCGTTAATCAGCAGGTGCGCCACTAGCAGGTGAGGTCGCTGGGGCCCGAAAGATGTAAGAAGGGCCCCTTTGCACCCTAAGAAGGGCCCCTTTGCACCCAGAAGGGCCCCTTTGCACCCAAAAGGGCCCCTTTGCACTTTGCACCTTTTGATATATAATATCCACATTTCATTGTTATCTGTTATTTGTTTCACTTGCTAGTTATGATGGGATGGGCACGCCATTTTCAGTGTACACACTGGTCTCCTCTGAAAATCAGCGCTGGTCAATGTGGCACCGCCCACGTCAGCATATGCTGAGAGGAGACCAATTTCCTCGCAGATGCGGCGTGCACTAGCATGCACCGACGATCTTCTTATACATGGTTTTTATTTTACTTTGTTGTAATGTGAATCTTGTTTACGTCGCATCTGTGTTTGTGAAATAAACGTCCTTTCTTTCTTTTTCTTTCTTTCTTTCAATCTCGGTCTTTCAAAGTCGGATTGATTGATGGGAACTTTTGATATTTGATTTATAATGATGTACTTAATACCTGCACCACTTTGCAGCTCTATACGAATTAATGCAACCTTACAATTTTGTTCCGAATATTTTAACTGGATAACTCTGTTAGCTACCTAATTTGAGTTTTGAGATATTGGTATTTTTGAGTAAAATAAAGCTACTTACGAAAAATGATTTTTCAATGTTCTACGGCCCACGTACATCCGCTATTTTTTCATCAGCAATTGCAGTCATATGATAATTGACTATTTATACAATAAACGGCGGAAATTCGCCAATTTGTCTCTAGTATATTTACTTACTGGCTAGCTAACACACTCAGTCGATGGAAAATATACCGAATGAACACGGTGTAATTTAGTACCATTCCTCCACCTATTTTATAGCAAGATTATACCGTGAGTTTAACACACATTTATGCCATTTTTTTTTTAATTTAAGTTTGAATTTTTGTTATCGTACATTGGATAATGAGTAGAAATTTGTATTATTGATATTGAGTTGGCTTTAGTGACAACTTGTACAGATTCGTTGTTTACACAGGAAACAGTGGGATTAATGAGAAGAAACATTGAAAACTATGGATTGACAATAAGACTCGTTTTTAATATAAATTCAATTTATTTAATCAAGTGAATACAATTTTTTTTTAAATATAAAATAAAAAATATTAAATTAAAAACATTTAAATGAATATATTAAATTAAAAATATTAAATTAAAAATATTAAATTAAAAACATTTAAATGAATATATTAAATTAAAAATATTAAATTAAAAATATTAAATTAAAAACATTAAATTAAAAACATTAAATTAAAAACATTAAATTAAAAATATTATTTTTTTGTAATGTTTGAATTTATTATATGTATAGGTAGTGAGAAATAATAAGTTTTTTTTTACTATACAGGGATTAAATTAGCTACTGCATTTTCATGATTTGCTAAAGATAGTGTCAACAATGCGGCAATTATTGATTGTATTTTTCCTTTCATACTAGTTACTCGTGGTTTTCCTCCTATATCTTCTTGCAATAGCATGGAAATGCCAACATCACCACTTTCGCGGTATACATTGTTCAATATCTCCATTGAAATTCCAGCTTTCGCCATTTTAGTTATCATTGTTGGTGTTACTGCTTTGCCTAAGGGTGACAAACCTGCTTTACGAGCATTTACATTCTCAGGCATTGATTGAATGAATACAGTGAGATTCATTGCATGTTGCTTTAGGATTTCATCGGTACAACCGACTTTTGTAATTAGCAAATCTAAAATCTTCACGTTTACCGCAGCATGCTGTCCTTCTGGAAAGCTACTCCCATTGATTTCATAATCTTTTGCCAATATTGGCAAACAGAACTTTTTCTTTTCTTCAATACGCGTTGGCAACATCAATCTGAAGATCCGTAAAGTGTCTATAAACCCGAGAACACGGGATTGAAAAGCGTCCAACAAATCATACTTTTGCATTTCGCGTATGATTATGCAGCCATCAAACCTAAACAATCCAAAATCAATCATAAAATTGATGTGTTTGATTAATAATAATAATAATAAAGTCCTGGGCCGGACGGATTGCACAACTTTTGGACCAAGTGGGTTCGAAGCTCGCATGAACGCTTGGCAACACAGTATCAAGAAGCCCTCGAGTCTGGTTCCTTACCCACTTTTATGACCATTGGCATCACCTACCTGCTCCATAAATCAGGTAGTACCACGGAACCTAAAAACTATAGACCTATCACTTGCTTACCTACCATCTACAAGCTCCTTACTTTCTGAGAATTAAATTAAATTCACACATAATATCTAACAACATTTTAGATAGCGCTCAGAATGGATGTAGGGCTGGGTCACGTGATACTAAGGAGCTACTCCTTATTGACATGGCCATTAGCCAACAGGTTAAGCGGAGTAGGGGCGCCCGCTCTACTGCCTGGATTGACTGTAAGAAGGCATATGAGTCAGTGCCTCATTCATGGCTGGGGAGGATTTTAGAGTTGTATAAACTTAATCCGACTCTTAAATCCTTCTTAGTCTCGTGTATGGGGCAGCGGACCACATCCTTCGTCAACCAGGTAGTGGCGAGTGCGCCTCTGATCCACATGACTTGATAAGGACTCAGCGTGGTATATTCCAGGGCGACAGTTTGAGTCCATTGTGGTTCTGTTTAGCACTGAATCCACTTAGTACATTGCTGAAAGATTCAGGGCTAGGCTATCGGTTTCGTAGAGGGGGTGAGGTTATTTCTCACCTGATGTATATGGATGACCTCAAACTGTTCACACTCAAGCACCAAGATTTGGTGACATTATTAAAAACTACGGAAGTTTTTAGTAATGCCATTAAGATGGAGTTCGGTGTTGATAAGTGTGCGGTTATGCATGTAGCGGGGAAAGGTTGTAAATTCACCGAATTTACAACTTTCTGAGATAATAACTCTTAGATCTCTCTCCGAGACCGCAACATACAGATACCTAGGTATGCCAGAGTCATTGGGTATAGCGGTAGAGCGGTTTTTTAGCCGCCTGACAAAAGTTCTTAACAGTTTTTTGTCCGGTGGTAACAAAATGCGGGCTTTCAACGGTTGGGTGATGCCTTTATTGTTATACTCCTTTGGCATACTTAGGTGGACTCAAACGGAACTAGACGCCCTGGATAGGCGAGTCCGTCAACAACTGACATCGCATCGAATGTTACTCCCACAATCTTCTGTCATGAGACTGTACATTCCGCTGAAGTGGAGAGGTCGAGGTTTTTTAAATGCCAAGAACCTCCACAATCCAGAAGTGTGCTGTCTAAGGCATTACTTCCTACAGAATGGGTGTGGCATTCATTGCGATGTCGTAATAGTTGACTAGGACCTGACACCTCTTTCCTTGGCTAACGAGAACTGGCGTAAAACAAAGGTGTTTAGTACTGAAGACCGTAAGGAGGTATGGAAGAGCAAGGAGCTACAAGGGCAGTTCTACCGAGTCTTAACAGGACCCGATGTAGACCTGCCCGCATCGGTGAACTGGCTACGTTTTTGTGACCTCTTTGGGGAAACTGAAGGTTTTGCCTGTGTAATTGCGGATGCGGTTATCAAGATGAACAACAATCGGAAATACATCATGAAGGACGGTACGGTCGCTATTGGTCAAGCATGTCACCGTCCTGGTGAATCACTTCGCCATATTATTTCCGGTTGTTCGTATCTTGCTAACAGCGAGTATTTGCATAGGCACAATCAAGTAGCCAGGATCATCCATCAGCAACTTGCTCTTCAATACGGCCTTATTGAGTCCGAGGTACTGGTACTAAAAACATTTAAACGGAATCAAACAAATGAAGAGAGAAGAAAGAAGAAAAAAAATTGATTCGGGCCAGGGCCGCCGTTGCGGACACCTCTGCTCCGAAGAAGAATTGTAAAAGTGTAATAATTGTTAAATACAAATAGCATCGGGGTATTGACGACTTTAATTCCAGTAGATACGATCCCGCACACAAAGCTACTACATATCTGAGCTCAACGCGACTGTACCATATTATAAGTACACACCAGTGCCAGTTCTCGAGAATGGTCGTGCGTTGCTCTACTGGGACCGATCAATTATCAAGACAGGACTATTGTTGCCAATAGGCCTGATATCGTGTTGGTTCATCGGACCCAGCGTCGGGCAGTGCTCGTCGATTTCGCCGTCCCGCATGACGAGAATCTCGTGAAGGCAGAGATGGACAAACTTAGCAAGTACCTTGATCTGACCTTCGAGACAACCGCCATGTGGGACGTAGACTCGATGATCATTGTGCTGATGGTCGTTTCGGCTAACGGATTAATAGCGAAGAGTCTCGACCAACATCTCAAGAGACTCTCGTTAGATTGTTGGATCAAGAGTCAGATTCAGAAGGCTGTTATCCTCTACACGTGTATTGTTAGGAGGTTTCTTAATCTGTAGCCTCCACCGCCGGTAGTTTGGGTCCTACTCCGCTACTGGTGGGTCACTGTTTTTTATATTTTTAAATGTATTTACTTTTTATAAATCTATTTAAAGATTTTGAATAAACGATATAATATTAATAATTACAATAAATTATTGAATATGAACATATTATGTTAGGGAGAAAGTATATACGTACGCGAAACAACCATGCGCGGCTAGGAGAACTTTGCCATCGGATTGTGTCCTCAAAAAATTCAAAAATGTAGTCAATCCCTCTTTCGGACTAAGTGAATTCACTTCAGTTCCGTTATGAAATAGTTTTCTTTCATTTCCAATTGGTATTATATTTAATTTGTTAATTGCACTAGACATAGCTGAAATATTCTTATCGGGAAGAATATACCGTTTAAATTCATTGTCATTACATCTAGCAGAGATCTGTAAAAAAAAATTTGAATATGTATCATACTATAACAACGAGAGATAAACAAGAAAAAAATTATCAACATTTTTACCTGACATATTTCTTTGGTTTTAGACAGATCTGTCGTATCAAGATCAAATTTCACTATAACAGCACCATTGGCTGATTCTTGAGATAATATATCTGTAAATAAAGAATATATTAATTTTTTATTATGTTTGTGTCAATTAAAATATTTCAAAATACTCAAATAATAAACGTAAACTCACCATGGCGTCCAATTTCGTCTAATCTATCAATTAAATTATCCATATCAAGTTCGTCCTCCGGCACAATATTTTCACTTGATGTGTTCGGCTCCATTGTTTCAAAGATTTCACACTAAAACAAGATATAAATTAACATTTAATATTTTAACTTAAAAGTCTGCAATCTTTGCTACTTAATCGTGACATTTAATTAACAAACCTAATAATTACATTAATGGAATAATATAAAAGCGCGTGAATGATGCAATACTCGCTAGAATTCGATCTATAATGATTTCTGCTCATTTAATTTCACTTTTTATATAAACGTCCATCGTTCGAGAATGTTCTCCCTTATAGATAAGGTACACGTATACTCGAGCGATGGTGTGAGTGCCAGGATTCTCTTGATTTGGCGAACATTTGTCTGCATTGACAGTAAATATATGCATGCAGCGTGCTTATCGCAATTACACGTTCTCGCACAGTACATTTACAAACGCTACTTTTACATTATTATCAATTCTCATACCGAGAGCTTAAATGTTTATACATAAACAATTGAGAAATTCTAACTTAAATGACCTGTTATGTATTTCCTTAGTCTAAACTGCATTCTCGAACTGAATGGATTTTGCAATACACTTCCCGTCACCTCTACTATGTAGGTCACACTATAAGTTTTGCGTAACTTAAAAAAAACAACATGTTAAAACCAAAATATTATGTTTATTGCTTTTCAAAATACTCTCCTTTACATTTTAAACATTTTTTCATGCGATCGAACCATTGTTTAAAACAGGTGGACCACAGATCTGAAGGCATGTTTTCTACGTGCTGATTGAACGCTATCACTGCCTCTTCGGAGTTGGTAAAACTGAAACCTCTCATCAAATCTTTGATTTTGGGGAAAATACAGAAATCACAGAGTGCTACTAGATCGGGGCTATGCGCAGGATGGGTGACGAGTTGTACTTTTTCGGAAGCTAAAAATGACTTTGTTTTGTTGGCCGTGTGTGAAGAAGCATTGTCATGATGTAGGAGAACGTGGCTTTTGGGTCGTCTTTCGCGAACTTTTTCTAATACCCTGGGTAAACAAATGGTAGAATACCACTCGGCATTAACACTCTTTTGATCTTCAAGTGGAATTGTACAGATGGGACCCGTAGCTGAGAAAAAAACGCGATCCTTTTTTTGTACCAACGTTTCTCGCCTGCCTCACTTTTGTTGGCTTGTTCTCATTTTCAAACCAACATTCACAAGATTGCTGTTTTTTTTCGGGTTCAAAACAATAAATCCACGTTTCGTCTGACAATGTCATAAACAGCATTAGAATGTCCGTGGTCGTACTTCAGTAGCATCTGTAAGCACCATTCCACGCGAGCCCGCTTCTGCTCCGCTGTCAGTTCATGAGGGATCCAACGACAACAAAGTTTCCGAACTTTCAATTCTTCGTGTAAAATTTTCTGGATTTGACTCATACCAATCCCCAATAGTCCTCGAATTGTCTCATAGGTAATCTGCGGGTTTTCTTCAATTAACTGCTTAACAGTAGCCACATTATTTTCATTGACGGCAGTTGAAACCGCCCTTCACGAAATTCGTCATGTAAAGAAACTCGACCTCTCTCAAATTCAGCAAACCATCGCCTCACGGTGCTCAAACAAGGTGCTTCTCTCCCAAAAGCATTTTAAAGACGAGCGGCACAGTCTTGCGGAGAGAGAGAACTTTTAAAATCATGAAAAATCATCGCTCTAAAATCTTTGAGACTTAATTCCATTTTCGTTGCATACGTAGAACTTTGATGTGTGATAAAAAACAATTGACAAATGATTTCCCGCCAATTTTTTTTTTATTACTAAGAAGGTTGCAACGTTTAAAAGAATATAACATTCGAAATTCAAATAGTTCCGATTAGCTAGAGAAGTGTAAAACTTTTAGTGTGCCCCATGCATGTCAGGCATTACGAAGTACTTATTTAATGGGACAATAATAACACCACTTACCTACAATACTGCACTAATTATTGTTTTGTAATAATATATAACACTTTGAAATTTAATAAAAAGACAATTGGGTAATTAAATTTCAATTTTTTTTTTTCTAATACATACACGTGCACTCCCTCCAGTGATTGACTCGTTCTTATGTTCAGTATGGATTTATTAATTATATATGCGCTCGATCGAACGATGTAACATGTATGTGAACGTGTATGATAACCGGGAGTTAATTTGATTGGCTACCAAGCTTTGATTCACGATCGAAGTATAGATAGAGATTACCTCATCGTCGCAAATGACTTAAAATATAGATAAGGACTTCTAGAAAATCGTTTGCCGATTTCACATAGGGGGATTAGAAATCAGGTCAGCTTCAAAATGGTGTAATACAGATTGCTAGAAGTTTAACAATTTTATATACTTCTCGATTAAAAATAGTCGATTGACCTATTTTGTGACGATGTGCTTGTAGAGTGTTAGGTTTATATAGATATAAAAAATCTGGGTATTATTTTTTCCAGATATTGACGATAAGTAGGCAAAAATCTAATGGTACGGACTAAAAATCAAACTTGTTGTTAATAAAATTGAAAATATTTAATACATTTGATACAATATATAATGTGTTTATATATTGTATCAAATGTATAAAAAAAACTAATACATGTACAAACTATACATGTACATGTACATCTTATAGCTAATTGGTTTACATAATTTAAAAAAATATTATGAGACTTAGTTTAAAAAATGTTTTTTTTAAAAACTAGGTACAAATTGTGAGTAATTCAGATCTACTCTACTTCCATCGTTTCCTCTTTCTTATTTTGTTGTAAGTTATCGGTTTTTTCATAATCCGCAGAGCACTTCACCATGACTTGCCGGCAATTCAGACTTTGCAACTTAACATAAATAGGCTTATGAGACGATGGACTGTATACTGTATACATAAAATCCAAATTGGTTCTGCTTAATGATAAAATTTCACGTCGACGTCACCAGGTTTGTCAAGGATATAACATCTTTAAAGGCAAGCCTGGCCAGCGTGGAGTTAAAAATGGAGGCGTCTGAATTCATTATAGGTGAACTACGTGCTGAGGTAGTGTTATTACGTATTTCTACAAGTAAGTCACCGGACGCCCCGAGCGTTCACCCGAGTCGTGGGACTCAAAATGCAACGGTGAGCAGAGGTTGAGTCACTAAGTGAATTTGCGTCATCGGTCGGCGATAGTGCTTGCAGGGCGAAACGCACCGTCGCTGTCCCTGTTGCACAACTGTAACAGCAGTAGCGGAGAACGTTGTGAGTCATGTAGGTACGAGTACGTTAACACCAAGTCGTGCCTACGATGACGTAACCGCAACCAAGAAACCCGCGGGAACTTCAAAAAAACGATAGGAGACCTCTGTGCCAAAACTGAGGCCCTCGAAAAAGGATGCGTGCGACGAGGATGGCTTTATGAAGGTGGAGAAGAAGAAGAGGAAGCCTCCTTGTCGAAACCAGTGCGGTACAGGACCAGCAGGAACCGGGAACGAGTAAACTAAATCACGCGGGCGGAGCTGCGGCGATCAGCTAGTAAATTATAAAATAAAATTAGGAACTGATAAAACTGGTGTTTGGCTTAGTTATGCTTAGAGTAAGTAAAAATTTATATTGTTGCTAGTTGAGATAAGGCATTTTTGTAACTACTTATCTTGAGAGCACTACAACATTAAAATTGTTTTTCTGACGACCTAGTTGCAACTTGTTATTCCATAGGTTGACGATTTCAACAAGCTTCAGTAACTGATCGGAGATTAGATAGAGTCAAACCGAATGCAAGTTTTTAATCCTTCAATGAAGGAAAATTGATTAAACAAATTATATTATTTTACTTTAGTTGTGTCATTCTTCTAAGGTCTTTACAATTAGCTCACAACTCATTTAACTTTTCACCTACTAACCGGGTATGCTACCCTCATACCCGCGCTCGTCTACTTAAAACCGGACATTGACGGGATTCGACCACACCCCCGAGTGTGGCGTGTAGATTGCCAGTCTATCGTTCTAACCGCTCAGCCGCGATTAACATCTGCATAAATTATATTCCGAATACTTGTACAAAAACTTCTGTAATGTGAATCACATTTTGATTATTTCAATACTTGAAAGTAATAATTGCCTTATCATAGAACCGATTCAACTGGTTAACAATTTCTTACTTTTATTTTCAACACGAAATACTTCTTTGATGAACATTTTAAATTTCTCAATTATAAACCTCATTAGTAAAGTCTTTGATACGTATCTGGTAGTTGACTCGAGAGTACATTGAATGAATTTTAAGTAAGTTTCTGTTTCAAATTTCATAAAGTTCAATAAATTAATTTGTCCTCAACCCTTTGAGGTACGATTGTATAAATAGAAAAATGTAGCGGCGAAAATTCTATTTTAATATCAGTTATTTGCGCGTGACGTACGCGTGGCAATTCGAGTCTACATTAAAAAATTATGAAAAATTATGGAATAACCAAATTCAAGGCAAGGGCAGTACGTGACCATGTGTGGACCAAGCAAACTTACAAATTATGGATCTCTGTTATTCACAATAAAGTCAAATACTAGTTATAGGTGCCACATAATCTTAAAGTACCCCATACCTAACAATATCATAATAATAATAATTTAACAATAATAAGTGAAAGTAATGAAAAGTTTGAACATCTTACTTACGTAAGATGTTCAAACTTTTCAAAATAATTGCATCATTCTCGCAAAAATATAAGACATTAAAACGTCGACAAATGTTTCACCTCTAAACGAGGCATTCTCAATAATAAGTGAGTTTCAGGTTCAATAATATATATATAAATCTGGTTCAATAATAGAGATAAACAAGTAATTATACAAATAACTCGAGTAAAATTATATGTGTCAGGACCTGAGATGTACCTAATAGGTATACTAGAAACAATGACAAAACTGTCGATGATGACACATAAATACGAGTATAACTACCCTACACCACTGTAATTAAATAATTAACAAGAAATACTAAAACTAGGTATGCAATGCATGCTGCTAATTGCAAATGTTGAGCAGAGCAAATGTTTTTATTACATATCAGAATCAGAATCGAATACTTAAATTAATTAAACGAATGAAAAAAAAACTATTTTCATTGTTGACGCACGTGTTTCCATGGCAACCATTTAATCATCTGGATATGACGTCGACCAGCATGCCAAATTTGATCAAAATCGGTCGAGCCGTTTAGGAGGAGTTGGCACACAAACGATTTACACTTGTCGCCTAAGATTGATATGTAGCCTAAGATAGCAAGTGACAAATTATTTGACATTCCACGCAAGCGATGGAAACTATCACAGTTCGTGTTCAAATCCTAGCAGTTGCATAGTCACTTTTTGGTTTTTGTATAGGTAACAATATTTTCGACTACCTCGGTGGCACAATGGTACTATGTACGGTCTGCCACGCTCGAGGTCTCGGGTTCGATTCCCGGGTCTGGTGGATAATGTATAATTCTCTTTAGAATTTTACCCAGAAAATTATCCCAGAGTCTGGAACTTGTGCCCGGTAAATGGCAATAGGTTCGCCCCCTATTACATGGGACCTAACATAGCTGGCGAGATGTGGGTGTGTTTGCACACCTCTGCCTACCCCTTCGGGGAAAAAGGCGTGATGCTATGTTATGTTATAACAATATTTTTTTGACAATGTTTTCTTTAACTGTCAATATTTTTTTCATATTTGTTGTAATATTACATGCATGTTTTTGTTCAGATATATTTTTATTAAGATTATCTTCTATTCATATTCAAAATATCTATAAATATTTTCATTAAATATGATTAATATTAATCATAATATTACTAGGTATGCAATGCATGCTACTAATCGCAAATGTTGAGCGGAGCAAATTTTCTTTTTATGCTCTATTTTCATGATTTCAGAGATATGCACTCCCGGGTATGATGTCGAAAAGCATGCCAGATTTGGTCAAAATCGGTCGAGCCGTTTCGGAGGAGTTGGCACACAAACGATTTACACTTGTCGTCTAAGATACGCTACGCTTCGCTCCGCTCAATAATATGATATGACTAATATTATTTTAACAATTTTTATATTTTACATTATTTATAAAAACAACTTCACTATTTTGACAGTCCTAACTAATTTAAGCACTGTTTCATAAGTTGCTGAGTATTCTATGTGAAAAAATTGGATCTACAACCAACACAATGAAATCGTACCTAATATTTTAATTTTGTTAACCTAATTTGGTCGCTATTCACGTTCAGCGACTTGGTGTTAACTGTTTATTGTAAACTACTAATGACACGATTATTTTCTCCTCTTGTCACCACACTTACTTATGGAATATTTTAGTGTTGAGAGGTTTTGGAAAATTGAATGTGATCATCAACTTTTGTAGCTGACTGTACCTATGCTTATATATCTTTAAAACTACGCAACGGATTTTCATACGGTTTTCACCAATGGATACAGTGGTTCTCGATGAAGGTTTATGTGTATATAAGATGTCAAAGCCGCGGGCGTCCGCTAGTTGAGCGGAGCGAAGCGAAGCTCTATCTTAGACGACAAGTGTAAATCGTTTCTGTGCCAACTCCTCCGAAACGGCTTGACCGATTTTGACCAAATTTGGCATGCTGGTCGACATCATACCCGGGAGTGCATATCTCTGAAATCATGAAAATAGAGCATAAAAAGTAAGAAAATTTGTTCCGCTCAACATTTGCAATTAGTAGCATGCATTGCATAACTAGTTAATTATACGTATACGAAATTTTATGATCTGACCAACAGCAATTATAGCGTCCCAAGTATACATAGAAAGTGACATTTCTTTTATGCCCGTAGGAACACTCAACATAGCGCATTGAGTTTTCCACGGGCACATACCTATTCATCTAAAACTATACAGAAAATGTAACAGTCGTAAACTCGAAACATTTGTTTGAAAGCTGACTCGGAAAGCTTGTTAGTTTGAAACAATATTTTCATAAAGCCGAGTGTATTCGACGCGTACATCCTGACTGCGATACGTAAGCGTTCGAGTGTACGGAACCGCAACAGCCTTTATTTACTACTTTTGTTAGTAATAAATCATAAAGCTGATGAAATGTTTCTATAAAATTAAAGTTTATTTATTTATTTTTGTACACACAGAAAATAAAAACAGTAAATGGATACAAACTAAACATGTATACAATGGCGCCACTTATCTCTAAAGAGATCTCTTCCAGTGGGCCTAGGAGAGGAGATCAGGATGCAAACAGGTGCTGAATAAACTTACATAATCTATAACTACATAAATACACAAATACATACGTAAAAAGTTATAAAAACATACGTACAATAATTAAGGTAAAGAAGCGAGATGGTGTTCCTTAACTCTCTTCTTGAAGCCTTGAAGTTTGTATTGAAATGATATCAGAATCTATCTTAACAATACCTACTACGAATTTAAAGTAGTGTTATCTTTTTTACTTTACGTTGGGAACTAAAGGGCCCTATCAACGTCTCCAGGGCCCATGTCATCCCAGTTGTACTCTACGTGTCCCTTTATTACGTGGTATCAAAAGTTGCAGGCGAAATGTTGGAATAATAAACACCTCCTTTTATTTCTTCGGGGGATAGTGCAATTCATAGTCAAGTCAAATATTTATTCATGTACTCGTAGATTACCAAATTATGAACGTCACTTCTACGTTTAATGCCACAAACCAGTAGGTAGAGCCTGTAACAAAAGAAGCTGGCAGTTAAAACACACTGGTGCTCTTTTCTAATTGCAGCGGCAGTCTTAGAGAAGGTAGTAAGTAGGTAGATACCAAAAAGCATGATTTTATTACTAAAATATTTGTCGCCAAAGAGTGATTAATACTAGTGATTAGTACTATCATGGAAGTTTTAATCACGTAATATTAATTTATGTTTATAGTCCTGCCGACACACTTACAAAGTGTAATAAACCCGTGATAGAAATAGCTGACGCTTGCAGATACAAATAATATACCTTTCCTGCCATTAGGTTTTAATAAAACAAAGTATAAATGTGGAAACCGCTTGCAAATAGGTTCTTAAACTTCAGAGATACATACACGTGTAGATGTTTGGTTTATAAGTCGCTCTTACGTCCGTTGCAGGTCGTCTCTGGTATACACCAGAAGGTATTTCCAGTGGCGCCCGGCGGACTTTGGCCAGCTGTATGGCTTCTTCGGGGGTTTGGCCGTTCTCAGGCCCTGATCATGATCTTATGCGTAGATGAGTCTACGGCGCCCTCGTCGCTGACCTCGGAATTCGCCGCCTCCTTCGCGAGCACGACCTGCTCGCAGAAGGACACGGCCGCGTTCCACCCACACTCCCGCTGCCGACCATGGCTTGAAGCATGGTCTCCAGCGAGAGGATATACCTAGACCCACTACGAGGTCCAGGAGCTGTACACATGTAGCAGACAAAAAAAAATTTTTAAACAAAAAGAAAACTAAGTTTTTTTTGATCGCTCACACTATTTTTTTGATAAATTTGTCAAATGTAAAGACTTCCTATGGTTTTATTATAGTAGTAGTGTATAAGTTAAGTCTATAAACTACAGTAGTCTCATATTAAACTGGGGTGAGTAAAAATTTCAGAATTGAAGGATTTCGTTCAATATAAAATCCTAATCCATTACTTTTTTTATTATTCCACGTGAATACTCTGTAACTTTTGTTTTAACTAAAAAATACTAAAGTACGTAACACTTAGGATTAAATTATAAATTTCCATGGTTTTCATGACATGTTGAAATTCTTATTTTTGAATCACAATCAAAAATCATAGATATACCTTATGACGCCAACTAATAACTCTTAAGTTTAACATTGTTAGATAATTTCTTAGCAAATAGTTTTAATCTATTCTAAACATCACTATAGTAGGTATACATTTACTAAAGCTATGTTTTATTGTTATCTAGTTGCTTAAATAGGTATCTAGGTTGTCATCATTGTGTGGTTCACTTCTGCCTGAACTAGGTGATCCTGTGTTTCAAGCTTATTGCCATAAATGTACACATCAAAGATTTATATATCTCTCTATATGTATATTGTTGTAAGATATTGGAAGACACTTTGTCATGACCTTTGCGGAACACATTACCGTGAGTCTGTGGATAATAAAAAATGATCTTTCGAACATTTTCTCACCTTACGTGTAATTTTAGAGGTGCTAGAAGATATTCGGGTACGTGATTTACTCGTTCGTAGATATTATAGTGAAATATGTACGAGCAATAATATGTACCTAACTATACACCGTCATATTTTCTAAAACGTCTTAACTCTATACTACTCAAAAAGTGTATGAAAGCGTGTAACTATATATTAGGTAGTTAATTTTGACACAATTAAACATTTAGCTAGATTCTTATATTTGCGATTTGATGATTGCGAGGTACTGTGGGAGTACTGTTTCAGTGTACCCACAGTATCTCTACCTCCCCTCTCGGGTGTACAGGCATATTTATACGTATGCAAATAAATTATAAAAATATATAAGAAAAATACTGAATGGAGTCAGGCGTTACCTGGCGAAAGTCCATGATAAAACAATGGAAATTTGATGTTGAATTTTTCAACATCAAATTTCCTGGTCCATCAAATTTGATGTTCAACATCAAATTTCCATTGTTATATAAGAAAAAGTCTAAAGTGACATACACCGGGCCTTTTCCCTACACAGTTGGGGTCGGCTTTCCAGTCTAACTGCGATTCGGCTGAACTTATATATTATCCGTGAAGCGACTGCCCTCTGATCTCCACAACCTATTGAAGTTCTGTAGTGAAACCGGTCGGATTTTTGATTTGGGGCTCCAACTACCTCTAATGACTGCCATAAATATTCTTATGACAACCGGGACCGACGCCGAGACACATATTGTCTAAACCTAAAAAGAGTACACCCTAGAAAGCGCGTTTTAGAATTAAATTCGACAGAAAATCCATTACGTCTTACAAACGCATTAAACGGCTTAGCACATGGGAACTTTCTTCTTGTGAAAACCCGGGTCTTCCAGCAATAAAGGTAGATAAGAAAACCTGTATGCTGCTACAATATTCTTGTAATTGAATTAAATCTAATATGTACAAAGGGTGCATCACGTACTGTGGTCTTATTATGTACGTGAGACGTATCTAAACGACAAACATGCAGCGTGGACTGTACACCTTTTGTATTAAAAACTAGCGAACGCCCGTGACTTCGCCCGCGTCAAATAGTTTTATGGGTCCCAATTCCCGCGGGAACTCATTTCCGAGATAAAAAAATAGCCTATCTGCCTGTGAAAGTCCCGTTAAAATCGGTCAAGCCGTTCCCGAGATTACCGGGAACAAACAGACAGCCAAACAGACAAAATTTTTAAAAGGTACATTTTCTACATAGATATCGTTTAAAAGAAAGAAAGAAAGAAAAATAAAGAAAGATGTATGTAGTATGGACTCAAATGCTAACTTCAATATGTGATGTGTTTAATATATTATTAGGGTTCCGTACCCAAAGGATAAAACGGGAACCTATTACTGAGACTTCGCTGTCCGTCCATCCGTCCGTCTGTCTTGAGCTGTATCTCGAAAACCGTAATAGTTAGAAAGTTGTAATTTTTACAGATGATATATTTCTGTTGCCTCTATAACAACAAATACTAAAAAACAGAATATAATAAATATTTAAGGGGGCTCCCGTACAACAAACGTGATTTTTTTCTTTTTGGTACGGAACGGAACCCTTTTGTAGGCGAGTCCGAGTCGCACTTGCCCGTTTTTCTAACCTCCTGCTTTTTTGTAAGTTGGTTAACAAAAACAAAATTTCTTTATCAAAAGTCTTTTTTCTCTCTCAATTTCAACAAAAAGATATGACTAAACCTGACAACACGAGTTAATATCTTGTTTTAATAAATTATGTTCGTGAATTTTGTTCTTGTTAACCCGACCCTTTTGCCTAAATAACAAATACACCCTTTTCTCTTAAATTTTTAATAAGACACAAACAGTAGATAATGTTTTTTTAAATGGATTTTGTAACCAACCTTTTGTAAATATTTGATTTGGTAAAAAATTGTGCATGGGTATTTGTTTTAGCTACAGCAATTATGATGATAATTCTTACCTTGTTAACATAAATTTTCTCGAGATTATGAAGCACATATCCATATTAATATTATTCAGCTAAAGAGTTTGTTTGTTTGGTTGAACGCGCTAGTCTCAGAAAGTACTGGTCCGATTAGAAAAAATATTTTTTAGTTATGTAATACATTTATCCAGGATGGCTATAGACTATATAACATTACGCTACGACGAGTAGGAGCGGAGCAGCAATGATATATTAATATTAGTGTAAAGAGGTATGTATATATCTCAATAATCCCGTAAAAGACCCGGTAGTCTTAAGTTTATAATGTGTACAAAACGCGAAAGTTTAAAGAAGTATTTAGCAATGATATATGTTACAAAAACGGGGGAAAATTATTTCTTTTGAGAGCTTCCGTGGCGTACGCTGCTTAAATGGTTAAAGTAACGTTAAAATTGTGTACTACGAATTTTTGCCTTAAAAAGTTCTATTAAAAAGTCCGCGATGGCATATATCTATCTCTTAAGGTTAACGCACTATAACGTAATTTATAGCAATCAAAATTGATTCAAAACAATTCATGATTTGCGAAGCTATTTTTATGCTTACGATATTAATCCTTATCCTGTTTGTATAAGGATTAATACGCCATACGTCATAAGAATTTAGTTTAGAACAAATTAGTCCTTTACCTTATTTGATTTCAACGAATATCTTAATAGATATAGATAAGATTTAGTCAAAAAGTACATTATTTTGAAGGCGGGCGACGACGTTGGAGTGCGCACTGCGCATGCGTGAGTTGACTGCCGGCCGTTCGCCTGTTAGGTCTACGAGGTCCCATTATCAAAACAAACGTTGGCAAATAAATTTCTCCATACTTAGGTACCTACTCCATGAAACTGTATGAAACTTTCAAATTTTATGTCTCTTCTAAAGTAAAAGTAAAGTAAAAAACTCTTTATTGTACACCAACTTTTCTATCGACATAATTAATTAAAAATTCTACCAAAAGTCACTATTCCACGCAGACGAAGTTGCGGGCACAGCTAGTAAAACTATAAATGTCTTTACAAGATCGTTGTCGTTCTATAAATACTAGACAGAAGTGGAGGCACATTGCTCGACGTGCAGCCGCCTTTGCCGAGAGGAGTGGCGGGGCAACCTAGTCCATCGGCAGCCACGACCACTCTGCCAAGAGTATTAAAACTAAGACTAGACTATACGCTGTTAATAATAAAATTGTCTTTTAAATATTAAGATAGAAATTATAAAAAAATCACAAAAACTGAAATTTCATTGGCAGAAATCGAAACCACAGCCTTTCTCTTACTGAATATTCTGATCAACTGAGCTACGATGATTGAAATACGATCATGTAATCGTAGATCAGTTGATCAGAGTACGGGGTTAAGGGCAAATCTTAAAAATTTCCATCTTAATATTTAGCTCATTGCTTTGAAATACAAAAATAAGTCGTGTTTTAGAATAAAAATGTCATATAAATTTAATTTGTACTATGAATTTAAAATCTCAGTTTATTCTAGATGACATTAGTAAAACGTATTCAAAGCGGAAACTGTGCTTCCTAAACAAACCAAACTTACCCATAAATTTCAATTTAAACTTCGAATTAACTTCAATAGTCGTCTTTTGTTTAAGGTCTGTAATTATAAGTTTTAGCATGCGACGAAAACACGGAGACCATGTGGGTTTGTCTCCTTTTAAAGACAACTTCTTTACACGAAGCGTAGAAGTCATTTATTAGGTCCAAAAATAAATAGATCGTCAACAAAAGGAAAGTATGGAAAATAAATGTATGGAAGGTAGGTATTTAGGTCCAAAATTACTATGTTTTCATCTCTTTAACTGGGTTTCGAATAGAAGGTGCAAGTAAAAGTTGGTAATCAGTTTAGACGAAGCAATTAAAGCTGCAAGTGGGTCGACGTAAATCTAATTTGTACAAACTTACTGCCGAGTGAAATACATTAGAAACATATGGCTATACAGTGAGGTTCAGAACTAGGTTAAAATGCTTCATTTTGGAAATGTATTACCTGCCGCATTAGACACAAGTTAGAAAAAAAAAACATTTCTGTGCATGAATTCTGTGCAAGCCAAAGTCGTGAACGTAAATGAACGTTGCGATCATTGTTTTCACATTTAAGATCGATTCACACATCATTGAAGCCTCAGTTCCGAGACAGTAGTACCTACTGCAAATATTATTTCATACATTTTCACAGACATGTCAGTATCAGTGACGATTCCGTCATCGCTGGCACTGACATTTATGGGAACGCGATAGAGAAATTAATTTCTTTTGCTCTGATACTGAACTGTGCCAGTAAAGAAAGAAAGAAAAGATAGAAAAAACATTTATTACTCCACTTACCTATATAAAATAACAAAAAACAACGAAAACGAAAAAGCGAAATAGATTGGTATTTAATAACAAAAAATAAAATAAATTAAATAATAATAATACATAATATATGTGGAGTAAATGGCAATCTCTCAGCGTTATGCTGTCTGCGTGGTGCAAGGCAGACAGCGCTGGTTTTCACAGATGTGGCATCACTGATATGTGCGAATCGACCTTTACTTTTACAAATATAAATTGTATCCATGGCTAAGTAACACTTTTCAGATGGTGCCTTAATGAAACGTCGCCTATAATTAGGTTTGGACCAATTAGTGTACATTTTCAGAGCCTTGGAGAAGTTGATTAGTGCTCGCAGTGCTAAATAACTCCGGAGTAGTAACGAGATGTGCAAACTACTTTTAATCCTCATATCGGACTTTTATTTTGAAAGGTTAGATTATAATTAGATTCACTAATCATCCAATTTTAATTTATTTTTTTAAAGATCTTATTAAATCGAATAGGCTGGTCTATATATCGTACATTGATGACGATAAGGTAACACCCACAGAATATATCGAGTATATCTATGGAAACAGCCTTTTGAGTTTATGTTGTGCTCGTGATAGAACACGGGAGGGTGTGTGAATAAGATACCCTATACCCGTATACCCGTATACCCGTATATTTGTTATTGCACACAACTGTCGTGGCAAGTTATATATGATAGAAGCAGTGAAACTTTGTCTCCACAAGTTTTCTAATTAGAACTTTGTTATGAAGTGTATACAGTCGTAGAAAAGATAGACATTATAATGTAGGTAGGTATAATGGTGCAATAAAACTTTGCCGTTAACTCGTATTCGATTGCCTATGGAATTCGTATAATTCGTTCGGATTCGTCTGAAGTCGAAGTTACACTAGTTTAACAATCGCGGTAATAATTTTAATACGACTTAAATTTGTGGGATATTATTTCTAGAAAGAAAGAAAGAAGAAAGAAAGATTTATTAGTTACAAAATATAGGTTACAAAAAATACAAAAACTAAAAAAATAATAAAATAAAAATTGGACCAATGTTTACTTATAAATACTAACGTGGAATAAACGGCCGTTCCTCAGCGTAATGCTGTCAGCGTGGTGGTGCACGTCAGACAGCGCTGGTTTTCAGGGACGGCCGGATAGTAGTTTACATAAATATATATCAAATGAAACGTCACGTGGACACAAGTAAACAAAGGGAAAGAAAAGAAAAGAGAAAAAAAACAAATTACAATCATACATAATAAGAACATTTAAAACTTAAATATAATGGTACATCCATGCCAACACAACAAATACATAACACTACTTTCTTTATTCTTTATTGTACATTAAAATATATACATAAGATGGTAAATATTAAAAACCATATGCACAAAGGCGTGCTTAAGTCAAAAAGATGACTTTTCTGCCAGCAGACCTTAGAGGTTTAGAGGATAAGGATGATTATTGTAGAGAAGCAGTGTGTTTAACAACAAGAAAGAAATAAATATATTATTAACTAGCTGTTGCCCGCAGCTCCGCCTGCGTGTTACTTTAGATCTACATAACTTTTTTATTTATGAAGCGATTGAAAACCGAACCGCAAGTTCAAATCAAAAAATCAAATCATTTCTGAGATTAGCTTGTTCAAACATTCAGACAAACAGACAAAAGTTCTAAAAACCATTAATAGTGAACTCCACTGCGGGTGACGTAACCTGTTCTGAAGAGCTCTTTAATCTGATCCCACACTCTTCCTTCCGATCCCGAACAACGCGTGCCGGGCAGAGATGCCACCCCCACATAGTGGATAGCATGTTCGCGAGAACCGAACGTTTTAACCGATCGTTTTTCTGCCGAACGATAGTGGCCTGGAACGCCCTGCCTGTGCACGTGTTTCCTCCCACATATAACCCTGGGTTCTTTAAGCGGAGCGTGAAGAGGCACATCAGTAGGTCGTCAAGTTGAGGGCCACTCTCTATCGTATGTGCTGTGAGAGTGGCCCACAATCGCTAGACGTCGTCACGACTTACCACCAGGCGGGCGGTGTCAATTTGGCGAACCGAATATAAAAAATAAAAAAACCTACGACAAACTTATTATTTGCGGTTGGTACAGTACTCAGGTCTAGGGATCGAACCGCAAAATTAAGTTTGTTTTTTATTGTATATACTTTTCCGGGATAAAAAGTACCCAGTGTGGTGCCCAGGATATTAAAGAATAATTATACCAAGTTTCATCGTAATCGAACCAGTAGTTTTTGCGTGATGCCTGAACAGATAGACAGACAGACAGACAGACAGACAAAAATTTTTTTAATCATATTTTGGGGTTCGGTGTCGGTCTAGTAACACCCCCTGCCATTTATTTTTTTGATATCTTCAATGTACAGAATATTCACTTCTACAGATTTATTATAAGTATAGATAAAGTAATAGATAACTAAATAAATACATACAATTACAGTATCAAGCAATACAACATCAGATAAATAAATACGTAGATAAATAAGAATAAGACAAATCTAAAAAGTTTAATACATAAGTACTTACAAAATACAATCAAGGAACTATTGGGAGAGGAAATGCTCCTTCACTCGTTTCTTAAAAATTGCCAATGACGGACTCGCACGAATGTCATGTGGCAGCGAGTTCCACAATCTGACAGCCTGGATTGTGAAGGAGTCATCATAGCAGCTAGAGGTATGTAAAGGAGTTCGAAGGAGAAGAGATGAGGAAACACGACATGCTTTGTCTCTAGGCACCAGATACTCAAAGCGCTCACGGAGATAGCCAGGAGAACTAGGAATGTGAAGGATAGTATAGAGAAGAGACAGAATGTGCGCTTGACGACGCTGCCGAATCGGGAGCCACCCCAGTCTATGCCTGAATTCAGAAACGTGGTCGTATTTACGAAGGCCATAGATGAAACGGATTCCCAAATTCTGCAGACGTTCAAGTTTGTTGACAAGCTCCTCCGATGCATCTAAGAAACAGACATCGGCATAGTCCAACAGTGATAGTAGAAGAGATTGCGCAAGAGTCACTTTAGTTTGAAATGGTAAGAGTTTCTGAAGAGATTTGAGAGACTGAAATGAGTAGTAGACCCTTCTACTTACCTCGGCAATGTGTACATCCCAGGAGAGATACGAATCCATGTTTGAATCCATGATTTAACAATCATGGATTCATAGAAATAAAGAAATTTGGGTCTTGGACATAACTGTCCAAGACCCAAATTTCTTGCGCTATTAGAATACTTAATAGGTTCTGAATTAAATATAATAGGAGGCAACTACTTATCATGTGGACTGGC
Organism: Nudaria mundana; assembly: GCA_963556515.1. NCBI lineage: Eukaryota > Metazoa > Arthropoda > Insecta > Lepidoptera > Erebidae > Nudaria > Nudaria mundana. The sequence continues at coordinate 20,254,996 of OY748291.1, read as the reverse complement.
AACATTCGCCCTTTCCTTCGCTTCCATTGGGTGAATGATCGAATAAATGACACTAGCTATACTTTAAATGTTATAGTATTTTAATTTTGTTGGGTAACATCTTAGATTAAAAATACTATAGATATTGGATTCAGTACAAATACAACGCGGAATCTTGGCACTCGAATACTATATAGGTAATTATTACACATACCATCTATAAAATAAACAAGATTGTACCTTGATGGTTGACATAGAAATAATAAATAATAAATAATACAAAAGTATCAATGTACAGCGCTGTTGTCGCATCCCTCAAAATTCAGCAAGCGGAATAGGAACTTGGTACGGATTCCATGCGCTAAGGTTATAAAAGGAATGTGGAGCACATTGCATATAAAACTTTTTTTTAATGAAATACGATGAGAAAGATAAACTTAAATTCACATTGTTTTATTCACGTATAAATAAACGTGTAAAATAAATTATATAGATAAAAGATTACAAAAACGCTAGTACGAAATAAAATCAATAATTATATTTTCACACACAACCTGTAACCTAAAACAAACAATCAATCAAATAAATTTATGGGTAGGTACACATACCTACGATACTTATGAAATATTTGAAAATACTAGGTGGTATTATGAAGTCGATTTAATTTGGTCAATCATTTGGTATTAAGAATACAAATTATTTAAGCATTATCAATATAATATCTCCTTTACTTGTAAAATATTTGGCACGGCTGTTATTTTTTATTTATTTAATCCATTTTTAGTAACATAAATAACGTACTTGTTATAATGCTATGAACAAACAACAGTAGAATTATTAGGTTTAAACATTTCGTCTTCTCTTTCACGTGCTATAATACGCCTCCATTTTTCTTGTCTTATTGCATTATGGGGAAAACTTAAAACAAAATAAGATATATTCAAAAAATATATCAAACAGTAATCAAAAATTTAAAATAAATAAATGACGACTCTATCTTTCTGTATGAGACTTGTTCTAACATTGCGGTGTGAAGTTCCGCGCTTGTTAGGTGTGAAATTGTTCAACTTCATCGAGCAAGCGCGTAGTTTGCACAGTTAAAAATAACCATAATATTCTTAATCAGTGCATTATTGCACATGAAAAGCAATTAACAATGTGAACTGATTTTTGTATGATACTCCATCCTCTAAAAGAGTAGTTTTTTGCTATCTTTAAGCGAAAACTTTGTCATCGTGAAACGTCTTACTACCAGCATGGTCGCAAAGCGACTGAAGCGCTAAGTCGGTCCACTAGCGATAGGGACCGAGTTGAAGTGGTGCCGTTTTTAAAGCACTGATCGGTAATCTAGGTATTTTTGATCTAAGGGTAACACAGTGAAATAAAAATAAAATGAATAAAATATATAGAATAAAAAATATATAGAATAAAAAATAAATAAAATTTTGACATTGACCATAAAATCTTACTCGTCGAATACGGCCTAATAAGTGTAATGAATGGTAGTTCGATTTTTGCGGAGCGCGTGCCTGGTGGCTTTTTAGGTTACCTCTGGCACTCCGCAAAAATCGGGTTCCCAGACACTAATCACATACCGAACGTTTCTTGTCCTGCACCTGGAGCTAGTTAGGAATAACTAGTTCTTCTGTGCGGGACTATCAACTAATCAAGCATTACCTTAACATTGGCGAAATCATCGATTAACATCGATGGAGCCACGTTTTAAAAAAAAGAAGAAGTGTATTGGATGGAATCTAGCTGGTAGGTGCGCCCGGCCCCGTACCAATTCGAACAGCTTTCGTTTAGTGAAATTAAAACAATGTAATTAATGCATCGTGTGCCCGAATTCGAGTAATGTCTTTCATGCACCCGAATACGGGTTAACGATCAAGTGTAATTGCGCCATAAGAAGAGAATAAACATTAAACCAAACATAGACTGAATTTTATGGGTTATTGTTAACAAAGAACGATTTTGCAAAGCATCTAATCCTTGCTTCTCAGGATTGCAAAAGAGTAGGTTTTACTAAAATTAGCATACTCATGCAATGTGGCAATACTGCCAGTATACTGGCAACCTTTCAAGTATAAAAAAATAACTCACTCACATACTCGTATTAGCCTATATATCAATTTCCCAGTATTTTAAGTCCCACGTAATAGGGGGCAAGCATATGAGTTATGTCCAAAATGGCCGAATGAATTTAAGAAAGAGTAACAGCAATATGGTAAATTTGAAAAAAAATTAAACACATACAAATAAATAGCCTTTATAATATTCGTTTAGCGTTCGGAATTTTTTGCGATATCATTGGTTATCGACAAACTCATCCGATACCATGCTAACAGGAATCCTGACAATTACTTTGTTATATGTCGCCATGACAACACGATGTACCAAGTAGGATATCGATAAAAAAATTCAAATGCAAAGAGGTTCAATATAATAATTATTGTAATCTTAACATAGTATAAAACAAGTCACTTCTTGCCGTATGTACCTATGCCTATGCATAGATGTTTAAAACTACGCAACGGATTTTTCTGCGGTTTTCACCAATGGATAGAGTGGTTCTCAAGAAAGGTTATTAGTACCTACCTACAAAGCTATTTAAATATATTTTTTTCTGATCTGAGAATAACGTAAATACCCTTAATGTAACCTTTATTTCATTAAGTTTAATAAGTACCTATTAATAATAAATTGTGTCTTTTTTATCTAGCGCGACTTTGCTGGCATGAACATTTTGTTAATACACATTAGCAATAGGGACCTAGGCCTCATAAACTAAGCCCACTATTTTTATATTTGTAACATACAGTTAGGTCTCTTTTCCATTGGACTATGGTATTCTACTTACCAACCTGTCCATCAACACCCGCCATATGTACTGACCTGTTTCATCAACCTCATTTCATCTATCTTTTCTACGTGCCCGAACCATCTAAGCATCCCTTTATCAAGATCACTACACACTGCATAGTTCCCATATCACGCGACTGTTCCTCACTTTAGCCATACTTTTCAAACTTCTCAGTTTCACTGCACACTGCATTTATTTTACTTTCATGCTTCTTCTGCCACACCCAATATTCACTACCGTACAAAAGTGTAGGGACAAACTCTCCTCTACGCACAGCCAACCAGGCCTTCTCACCGGACTTTCTGAGTGTTCATAAAGTTATACAGTTACCCAATCACTTGATTCCCTGCCATAACTCCTCGTTTAATATCATCGTCATAGTACCCTTTATCCCTTGTAAACTTGGACCCAAAGTGCACGAACTCTTTCACTTGATCCACTTTTTCTCCTTCAATCACTGTCACACATTTTTATTGAGCGGAGTTTACGAAGCTCTTTCTTAGACGACTCGTGTATTTCGTTCGTTATCGAACTCCTCCTAAACGAATGGACCGATCTTTTTGAAATTTGGCACGGTCATAGTGACCATCACCGTGAGTGCATATATCTGAATTCATAAAGATCAGTTCAGTCGTTTAGGAGTTCCACCCGGATCAACAAACTCAGCTCAATTATTGCAACAGCAGAATGTATTGCATACCTAGTATTATATCGTACAAAATGTTAAAACTGGTCAATACCCAAACCAAAATCCAATCTTAATCATTTTTTTAGCTAGAGATATCCAGGGAAATGTTCCTCTGAATAGCGACGGGTACAGTGGCGAGCGGTGTTAGCGATATTCGAACTTATAATATTTCAGTCAGTGACGACGTCAATGAATTGTTCCACAAACTTTGTAAATATTGTAATTTTACTAAATAATACTTATTTATATGTTTATAAATAGTAAAAAAGTCTTGTTTTCATTAACTACATCCACCTTAGTAATATTTTTGAAAACTGATTTTCCTAGTCGATTTATCAAATTTATCGATAACGTGTCTCAACACTGTTACATCAAAAGTGGGCGGTAACTATTTGTAGTGTCATTATAGTGTTATGATACACAATGTAAATATATGTGTTTGTGAAAATGTTAATGTGTTATTCTTATTGTCTGGGTTTCTTAGTGGCACCTGATTGGGCTTGAGCGTCTGAGAAATACTGAGACTGTGTGCGTGTCGATGACCCCCCCCCCCCGCACCAAAAATGCCAGACTTTTATGTACCGGGAAAATGCTTAATGCCTTGTCCCGTCGTATACGGCGACAGCGTATACGACGACCGCGTTGGTCTATGCATTTCACGGGGTAAATAAAAATCCTAAACAATTTAAAAAAATTAGATAGATTAGTTTTTTTATCATCAGCAAGAAAATCGTTTTCTTGCTATGTTCATCCTTTTTAATATTACGTCCACTTACACTCTGGATATAATATTATTTCCACATTGCTTTCTAAGTATACTTAGGTTCCATATTATCTCGCTTCAGGCAAAGATTATCTTTCATTAGACGACCTACCGCGACTTAGCGTCGACTAATATACAAACGCTATCATTCTTATCGTCATAATTTACGACCTCGAGTATTCTTTATGAAGAAAAACTTGTATTATTACTTTTTCTGCTCGCTTGTTTGTAACCAAGAGTTGGTGTAAAGTTTGATGTTACCTAATTCTAGATTCGATTGAAACTTGACACACCATACACCATACGAGATGGGCATAAGATTTTCGCAGACAGCATTCAGCAGCAGCAGCTGAGAGACGGCCGTTTATTTCACGTTATTATTGTACGTCCATAAAACATTGGTTCAATTTTTATTTTATTTGTAGGCTTTCGTATTTTTCTTTTATTTAATTATGTAACCTAAGTGTTTGTTTAGTTTTGGCTTACAAACGTGGAATAATAAATGTTTTCTTTATTTCTTTTCTTTTTTTTTTAAATAAGATTCGATTGAATACATGACCTGGCAGTATTTTTTTTGTTAATTTATTTAAACTAGTCGTCCGCCAGTGATCGAAATTTGATCATATTTTTTTCCATAGGCACCTCTACCATGAAAATAAGATTTTCTTGTAGCGTCACATCCAAACCAACTCCAGTTAACGGGTTATCTATTATTAACAACACACCCTGTATAAACAATATAAGGGCGCCAGTGTGCCAAGTTTCATAGTCCTTCGTCTGCGCAATTTTCGTAAAAAGGGTATAATGTTTTCGCTTCACGTATTAATTGTATAGCATAATAACGTAAAATGGGCAATAGAGCCAATTTTTTTTTTATTGGGTTCGTCAAATTGACGCCGCCCGCCTGGTGGTAAGTCGTGACGACGTTAAGCGATTGTGGGCCACTCTCACAGCGCACAATACTATAGAGAGTGGCCCTCAACTTGACGACCTACTGATGTACCTCTTCACGCTCCACTTAAAGAACCCAGGGTTATATGTGGGAGGAAACGCGTGCACAGGCAGGGCGTTCCAGGCCACTGCCGTTCGGCAGAGAAACGAACGTTTATAACGTTCGGTTTTTTTTTTTTTTTGGTTCGCCAAATTGACGCCGCCCGCCTGGTGGTAAGTCGTGACGACGTCTAGCGATTTGGGCCACTCTCACAGCACGTAATACTGTAGAGAGTGGAACTCTTAAAGGCCCTCTTGCTGGATTTTGTGGCCCGGTTGTACGCTGCTTTGAGGTGGCCCACGTTTGGGTCGCGCACAGCCCGGGCCCTGATCCAGGCACGATATGCCGACTGTTTTTATCGAACAGCTTTGGCACAATCTCACCCGAACCAGGGACGGGCTCTGCGGATACTGGCGACATCAGTAAAAGGGATGTAATATTCCATCCCTAAACTGATCTCGCCAGCAATCGCAGAAGCGCTTTCCGAAGGAGCCTTTCCTACAAAGCAGCGCTGGCTCCAGGGGACGGACGCATAATAATTACGTAGACCTTCCCAATCCGCTGACGAGTAGTGCCATAGACGTCGTGCCATTTCTACAGCACGTGCAGGAGTTGACACCTTTCCAATTCCATAAAACCTAAACAGCAATCTGTACTGTGTAGTAAAGTAGCCCTTAATGCTCCTTATTCATAAATAAGAACTAGAAACATCAATCACATGAATACTTCGCTGTTCATTTACAACAAGGTGGTAAGGTAAATTTACTGCTCGTTCTGTTCGTTTAATGGCACGCTTTGCTAGTAATCCCTACTAAGAGATACAGAGCAATAAGTCATCTTGACGTGTAAACTGCTAACGAGTATATGTATTGAGCAGGAACTTTTATGAACCTCATGCTTTTGCTAATAAGGCCATGAAAGTAGGTACGTTTAAGGTCCTTACGGTTAAACTATTGTTTTCAGGTATTAGTAGATGATTGTTATAGGAGGGGCTCGTGGTCTAGTGGTAACCGACAATGTTAACACATTGCAAAGGTTAAGCAACATCGAGTCAGGCCGGTCTTAGGATGGGTGACCATTTCTTAACGGCACTGAGACCCCTCCGTGCCTCGGAGAGCACGTTAAGCCGTCGGTCCCGGTTGTCATACAAACATCTATGGCAGTCGTTAGGGGTAGTTGGAGCCCTAAATCAAAAATCCGACCGGTCTAACTACAGAACTTCGATATCGCCCATGGGTTGTGGAGGTCAGATGGCAGTCGCTTCACGAAAAATATCGATGTTCAGCCGAATCGCAGTTAGACTGGAAAGCCGACTCCAACTTTAGTTGGGAAAAGGCTCGGTGAATGATGAGTAGATGATTGTTATAATAAAAATAATATATCAAGGACCTTTTTTTTTAATTCCTCGAGTCCGCGGCCGCTCCCGTGTCCATTGCTACGGGCGTCTCTGAGTAAGTATTTCCAGTGGCACCCGGCGGACTTTGGCCACCTGCGTGGCCTCTTCGGGGGATATCAAGAAACTATTTCGATCACATCGACATTCGAACAAAAATCAGCATCAAAATTAGAGGTTAAAAAACCGGCCGCGTGAACTTAATTGAACTGAGCGCATGCTTATGGCACGTGGTTACAAGGTGACCAGGATCAATAAGGGTTAAAACACACCTAGTATTTATTTAAGCAACGTCACATGGCCATGGTATTTGATATTGTAGGTTACACGTAGTTCATTAAGTTGACGGTCATCACCTTGTATTACATTTGCATTGTTAGTATTGAACCATTATTATTGGTAGTAACTGCATGATCCTGAACGTTTTTTTATGGATGCATGTTCGTTCCTTTTTACGCGAAAACTACTGAACGGATAATAATAAAACTTGACAATTATAACTCATATAATACTACCTAGGCCAGGTGTGCAAGTGTCCTAATCAAATGTCCTAAGGTCCTAACACATATCTTGTTAACTCTTGTTACGATTTTCAAAAATAACAGCACGCCGTTGTACTTTTTTATTTGTTTTTGAAAATAATACCATTTTTGTTTAAATGAGAACAAGCCACGCAACTGACTTCTGTTATATGCGAACGAGTCAGTTTAATTTGAGTATGGAGTCACATTGTTTCAGTTGGAATTTGACTTTATGAAATACCTATTTGATATATTTCAGTCAATAGCGAAACCTTTCGTTTGTGTATATTCCGAACTTAGTATACTCTGTACATAATAATATAATTATTATAAGTGGGTTTTTGCGCATACCTTCAGTCTTTTATCAAGTGCTGTATAAAAGTATGGTTTAAATACCAGTGAGTTTATAAAACTATTTAGTTATTGTTTACATATATCACTTTGTTGTCAATACCAGCAATTGTGAACGTGTACCAATTGTGCACTACCAACGGTCCTCCTATCTGTATAATTCATCAATTATCAATACACGTCTTTGTCATACATACCATACATCTATGGTATGTATGACAAAGACGTGTATTGTACCTATTTATTATTGTGTCGTGTCGTTTCGTGTCGTGTTGTTCAGATGTGTTGTGTGCTATTGTTTTTCATTCATACTAACGATGTATTTTGTTTGTTTCAGGTAAAACACATTATATTTATCCTGATATGTTCTATAAGAGAAGTTTGAGAAGTATGGCTGGGGTAACGTTTGTGGATAAAGTGAGGAACAGCTTGTTACGGGAACGTTGTGGTGTGACAGTAGATGTAGTGACCAAGATAAAAAAGGGATGCTTAGATGGTTGATGAGATGATAGGAGACCGACAAAACAGATATATGAAGCGAGTGTGAATGGACAAGCTAGTAAGGGTCGACCTAGGCGGATTTATGGCGACCAAATCGCAGAGGTCTTGAATAAAGGCCTGGTTAAAAGCACCCATAACCGGCGAGCATGCATGAATACATGAAAGTTGAGGAATCGAAAGAAGTATGCCAGGATCGTAGCAAATGGAAGTCCGTGGTCTCTGCCTACCCCACTGGGAAAGAGGCGTGAGTTTATGTACGTATATGTGTTCAATATATGAAAAGTAAAGGTGATACATCATCCAAATCCTTATCCAGGATTCATTATGTAGTTTTAATTGGGTATATACCAACGTACTTAACTTTATTATCAAGGATTTTAATGATAAAAGAGCCATTCGAGACATGTCGCCAAGAATTCGAGTAATTGGTCAACCGGACGAAGACACCAAATACATACATTCATATAACACTATTACAATATGTGCTCTTTATGTGCCTAAACTGAATAAACGAAATTGATTCTTTAATTTTTTGATTCATACCTACGTCTAAAACATAACAAAGTTGAAGTTTTAGGGTGATCTAAAGGCGAGCTGTTAGCAAGCAAGATTATAAAGCCTAGCCCAATAGCCTTTCTTAATTTTTTTTAATACAAGGCGCGTGATGTTTCTGAGAATAACGCGTTAATAACGCACAAACAAAGTTTTCAGATAATAAAATATTTCCAACTGTTAAATGCATTTATGTCATCGTCAAATAACTTCAGCTTAAACTAATACGAGTTCTGAACTTTATGAACGAGGACAAAAATGTCGTCTAACAAAATATTGAAACCGCTCTCCCACGAGACAATGAAAATTCTTTTGTAGTTTCTTTTATATTTAAAATAAACGTTACTGAAGCCACTAGAAAATTGTATTTCATTTCAAATTAAGTATTCATTGAATAAATCATTTTGAAATGAGGATTTCAGTTCCTTATTTTACAGATTTAGTCGAGTTGATAATTTTCTTATTAACTTTCACTAGGTATGAAGTTTGCTGATGCAAAAACATACTATTATCAAACCTATAAACCACTATAGCTTAGCCCTATAACACAATATAATCACTTTTCTATCCCCTAACAGGGGCAGACATAAGGGTTTATTATGCCGACATTTCGATTTATCCGATTAGTTCCTTGAAATTAAACGATTTGGTCAGATAAATACACGTCAAAAATTTACACAACAACCGACTACTATTACTGAAATGGGACAAAATAATTGTCGAAATGGAATCAAATTTAAATGGGAGCACTAAGGAAGTAGGAAGAAAGAAGTAAAAAGAAGGAGTAAGAAAGTTTTCATTTAAAAAAAATACACTTCACCCAGTCCAGAGATATGAACTTACAAACATAAACTAGGTATGCAATGCATGCTACTAATTGCAAATGTTGAGCGGAGCAAATTTTCTTAATTTTTTTTTATGCTCTATTTTCATGATTTCAGAGATATGCACTTCAGATATGATGTCGACCAGCATGCCAAATTTGGTCAAAATCGGTCGAGCCGTTTCGGAGGAGTTGGCACACAAACGATTTACACTTGTCGTCTAAGATAGAGCTTCGCTTCGCTCCGCTCAAAAAAGAATGGTCCCGTTCCGACAATTATTTGATCCCATTTTGGTCATTTGAAGTCAGTGGTTGGTGTCAATTCTTGACGTGTATTTTATTGAGATTGAAATTTCAACTCCAATTACGCTCAGTTATTCAATGGCGTAAAGAAATTGCTGTATAAATTATTACAAACTCATTTTCACAGTCAAATAATTTATATTCAATGAAAAGCAAATCAATACTTACCTACATTGTTTTAGTTAAGTTTGACTTTGGTAAAATTGGATACCTAAAGGCAGACCTTTTAACTAAACTTAACTTAACTTCCCCCCCCAAATCGAAAAAGACAGATATTTGAGTTATGAATTGTACCTTTAGGTATGTAAAAAGCAACTTGTATATGGCATACTAGCTGATCGCCGCAACACCGCCCGCGTGATTTCCCGGTTCCCGTGGATACGATAATACAATACCGGGATAATCAGTAGCGTATGTTACTCAGGGTGAATTTAGCTTTCCAATGGTGAAAGAATTTTTGAAATCGGCAGAGTAGTTATTGAGTTTATTCATTACAAACAAAAATACAAATCTTTCCTCTTTATAATAGTAAGTATAGATACCACAAGTAATAAGTCTTTATCTTCAAACTAAGAGAAAGAGACATTTCTAAAGTCGCTGTTCCTACTGTTTTGGGGCACTTACAATACCTAGATTAGCCAGAGCCGCCTTCGTCAGCACTTTTATTTGAATAACGTATCTTAATAACTTACCCATAATATAAAAGCGGCAAAGAGTAGAAAATGATCAATGTTGTAACGAAATGTAACCCTTCATGTGCAGAGCATGATAAATGCTAGTAGATTCATAACAGCTACATGATACCGATGTATTGGGGATTATTCTACGTCAGACCGTCAGACACACGATATTTTATAACACTATAATAAAAGAAATCTGAAATTTATAGAATACTAGCAGATGCCCGGGGTACTGCCCGCGTGCAATAGCTTTCGCATTCCTAATTCCCACGAGCACATAATGACAGGGATAAAAATTTGTCTATCATCAAGTCCCGAGATACATTTCTTAACTCAGTTGGGGTCGGCTATCCAGTCTGACTGCGATGCGGTTGAACTTTGATATTTTCCGTGAAGCGACTGCCATCTGACCTTCACAACCCATGTGCGATATCCAAGCTCTGTAGTTAGACCAGTCGGATTTTGTTTTAGGGCTCTAAATACCCGTAACAACTACCATAGATGGTTGTATAACTACCTGGACCGACGGCTTATCGTGCTCTCTGAGGCACGGAGGGGTCACAAAAAGTCTTTAGAAATGGACACCCATCCTACCTGCCGGTTAAATGTTGCTTAACATTTGGAATGTGTTAACTTGCACAAGAGCCTATATAGCACTCAGGAATAATGTTGGCATAATTTACAATAGATTTGATCGGTTCTTTCCCACCGTCCACCTTCCCAGACCACCTGGGTGTACGGTGGTAAATTTTTTTTAACTACGGTTCACCTTTGTCCACATAGCCCTAGGTGTACCATTGAAAATATTAAATTTCCACGGTACACCTTGTTGGGTACGACTAACTGTCACATCATTTTGTCACACCAGTGTGGAACAGAAGAATTTTTTTCTTCACCGTCACACTATCTAGAGTGACTGGTGAGAATTAAGTGAATCCTTGGACTTACCAACACACTAATCAGTAACGTAACAGTAAAATTGATTAAAGAATCATTCAAAGTAGAGTTTTTAATTGAGTGTGTACAGATGAAAATTATTGTCCATTATAAAAGACACAAAAACCGAAATTTCGGTTTCAATCAAATTCAATCGGTTTTCACTGAATTTAAAAGAATTTAAAATCTTGAAGGGTCTTATGTTGTTATGTATTCCTGGTACATTTGAGGTTTGTGTCTTTTATAATGGACAATCATTTTCATCTGTACACACTCAATAAAAAACTCTACTTTGAATGATTCTTTAATCAATTTTACTACTACTTATCATTCTACTTTTTAGTTAGATTCTCTATAAAAACGTGATTTTTTTAATCTTATTTTTTGTTTTGTTTAACATTAAAAGTTGTATAGTTGTATAGCTTAAAATTGTATAGTTCAATAAAAATTGTAATGTAACGATTTAAAATATTAGTGGACGCCTAGAATAAGACTATTTTTGTTTATGTTTTTTTAACTTTCTCATGTATATATTAAAAAAATATAACTGTTTTAATTAATTAACTGTACAAAAAGTCTTAAATGCAATTTAAAAATTGTAATCCAGCCAGCATTAAATGAGGTGGACCGTCACCAATATATATTAATGATATACTATAAAGGTGAACCGTAGTTAAAAAAACCCGTACCCGTACACCCAGGTGGTCTAGGAAGGTGGACGGTGGGAAAGAACCGGATTTGATCTAGTTTTAAGCTCGAGCCATTACTTCATAGAACACTTCAACTGTTTAACAAAATGTCAAGGAGTGTTGTTAGAATGTGGCTTCAGTACCTACTGAATAGAATGCACTTGGACGATTCACTCAGTTATTAAACCATTTTGTTGTACGTTAAAATTCGAGCAAAGTGCATCCAATCGGACAGACTTGGAATCAAACAATGTTATCTAAATATTCAGTGAAAAGTATTTACTTCGTCCTGTCGCAATTTTCATTTACGCATTCCTTGAACCGTTGCCTGTATAACTAAATTATTTAGGTGTACTTATGAGATAAATTATGAGGAAATTCTCCGAGGACAGATGATGTTCAACGTAGATAAACATGAATTCATAGAATTTGCTATCAAAGAACATTTTGTGAATATATTTTGTAATGATGATAAATAATTATAAATTCGGTTTGGTTTGGTTTATGATACGAGTACCTTACATTTCATATGAATTATTCTTAACTATTATTCATCTTAATTTATATCAGTTTTATCTGGGAGCATGGCACGGCAGTGTCCCTTCCGCAAGTCCGTTCCGAACCTTTTCTCGAAATACTTAGTTCAGGCCATTTTCGACCCGCCGCTGCCGTCCTTACAGAAGCAGTCTAGAGGGGTCGCGTGCTGCTAGGCCTCAGCAACCAGATTTACACTCCAACGCGGGATACAGCCCTACCTCAACGACGGGATTCTCATCCCGACCAAACCCCTTAAGAGGCCACACAGGTGGCCAACGTCCGCCGGGCGCTACTGGAAATACCTTCTGGTGCGTACCAGAGACGCCCGGCAACGGACGTAGGAGTGGCCGCAGAAAAACAAAAGGCCATTTTCGACTCCCTATAACTCTTATAACTTCGTTGTGGATTTTTAGGGTTCCGTAAAAAGTTTCGGAAGCCTTATAGTTTCGTCTTGTCCGTCCCTCTGTCCGTCCGTCCGTCCTCGGCTTTGCTCCCAAACGGTTACCGCTAGAAACATGAAATTTTGCATGAATATGTTGTATATTTACTACGTCGACAAAGAGATAAAATAAAATTTTCAAAAATATTTTTGGGGTACCTCCCCTCCTCCTCCTCCCCTAAGTAAAGTGAGGATGATATTTTTTTCTCGCGTCTACACCATCGTGTGAAGTATCATTAGATACGTCTTCTAAATTCATTGCGAGGTTGCTAAAGTGATTTTTTTATATAAGTTTCCGTTTGCGAGATATTTAACTTTGAAGAGCATATTTTTGCGAATACAGCGCGTCCCCGCGTGAAGAACTTGAAAAATTCGTGATGGAAATCCATGTAACGAACTTTGAAGGAAAACTATAACAGATGCTATGACTCTGTTAGTTCAGGAGTTATAGAGGTTTTTATGGGTAACTACGGAACCCTATCTTATAAGTGGCCCAACACGCACTTAGCGGGTTTATTATTTCTGCGGCGACAATTGAATCTTTATTTTAATTCAATACAACTTTTTCTGTTTGCCTAAGTGTTAAAGCAATTTCGGTCACATCTATTTTCTTATTTAACGTCGAACTTTGTTACCACTGTGAATACTTATTGTTCATGTTGAATACCAAATTGATTCGTTCAATATTTATCTATGAGCTTTTATTTTTATATATACTCGTAGTACGATACTTTTTATTTTGCTAACGAGATTATTGTTTGTTTTGTAATATTGGTAACATTATTTTTCTTTTAAGAAAATTTAATGATTAGTTTATTTTCAATAGTAGGTTTTTGGTTTACAACTTCGACGTATTATATATTGTGATACTGTAGACCGGTTACATACTTGTCCTATATACTTAAAAAAATTTCCACATGCTGCCTATATGTATGTAATCAATAATATACCTTGTAAATTACATTAAAAAAAATGTTGACCCGGTGTGTCGTAATCGAATGGGTGGATTTCTTGACCTTCAAACAGTGTGTATTCACTGCACCTATTTTGAATAAAAATATTTTGATTTGATTTTGAAACATTTTTGTCCGGGTTTTGTGCGCCTTCCCAGGCCGTACCTGAGGCGACTAGAAAACTAAAAAAAAAATGTATTGATGCCTCTAGAATGTCCGAAATTCGTGACAGTTCAGTCATTCCTGGATGCAGTTATATTTTTATAACTTAAAGAATGAGAAATGCTTTTAGCACTAAATCTGGCTAGTGCATAATCTGTTGACAAGTTTGGAATTTAGGTTCGGATTACAGGATGGTTATTGCCTGTTTATTGAATGGTTATGGAGCCCGGTAATGTCAATTGCCCCATATTACGTTGAACTAATGAATCTACTTGCAGCAAAGTATGGCTATATGATGCATCCCTACCCCCTCGGGCATATAGACGTGATGTAGGTATGTATGTAGTATGTAACTTAAGTGAACAAGCGCAAATTTAATTATTTCACGGTAGAACAGCAGTGTAATTGGCTCTTCTAGTAATTTATCAGTATAACACCAATGGGTCTAATATCGCAGTAAACTGTAAACCGAACTTTATTAACATCATTGAATCTATACCAGTGGACTCATAAATTGCATATTTGTTCAGGAGTTAAGTATAGTTTGATATCCTACCCCTGCTTCCACATGTGCAGAGACGGTAGTGGCTGGTAATCAGGGGTACGGAGTTTACGCGTACATTTCTTTTTCCTGGCTAAAATAGTATGTTTTATTCCAGTTCTATTTTCAAATTTTGTCTTTTTTTAATTAGTAATGGTCAGTCATTAATAATTAATTTAAGCTAATTAATAAAATCTTTGAATAATTTTTCAAAATATTAATTTGCAATTTTTTTATTTTTTTTTATATATTGGGTTCGCCAAATTGACGCCGCCCGCCTGGTGCTAAGCCGTGACGACTTCTAGCGTTTGTGGGCCACTCTCACAGCGCACAATACTATAGAGAGAGGCCCTCAACTTGACGACCTACTGATGTGCCTCTTCACGCTCCGCTTAAAGAACCCAGGATTGTATGTAGGAGGAAACACGTGCACAGGCAGGGCGTTCCAGGCCACTATCGTTCGGCAGAAAACGAACGTTTAAAACG